>BMAV01023102.1:47762-63514 GCA_019973955.1 Trichonephila inaurata madagascariensis | reverse complement strand
CCACTAAAGACCCGCCGTGTAGGGCAGGTCTTTAGTGGTACTGGGCTCGAACTCGTGACAAGGCAAGCCACGATCCGATACTTATACCACACGGCTATCGCGGCCACCTGAAGGATTTGGAGTGAGAGAGATAGATTATTAGCTTAGCATTATAAAGCAACACGAGGGCTATTGGCGACGGATCTCGTAATTCTGAATCTCAGTCAAATGAGGAGGACAATACCTGAGTTGGCACCCGTCTTCAAGCTATCACACCATACTAAAGGGAGCACTTTGAGCCTCGACACGTTTGATGTACATCAGACCCTCGACATGGCGGGTCTTTAGTGGCCCAAGGACTCGAACCAGTGACACGCGTGACCTAATACCTAGGTAACAGTGGCTACTGAAGGATTTGGATAAGATATATTTTATACTCTGAGTATAAAAAGTTTGAATCCACTTAAAATTTTCCCTTTCTTCTCCGTAATTTCTACCTCTTATCAATAATTCTGTAAATCAAGGGTGTTAAACTCGCGACCCGCAATAAACGTTCTTGAGGTCAATATATCGGCCCATCATAACATGTAATAAAACCGACGCAGAATAAAAATAAAATAGGTAGAATTCGCAAAACTTGTTTCTTACTATTATTTAACAAATGCACATTACGTACATTTATTTAGAATATACCACAATTAGGTAAATATGGTACTTAAATACAAATCTATATATATGCAAATAATGTTTGTATGTATGAAATCGCGCGCATCACTCAAACACCGTACTACCGATGACTAAGAAAATTAGCATGTATATGTATTTTTTTGTGGAGAAGGTTTTTGTTCTATCTTCTTTGTTGCAGCTCCTCACCAGGCGGCGCTGTAGCATATCAACTTCTGCACCATTCAATCAATCGCCAAGTTGCCAACAGGACCGCCAAAAATGATGACAATTTGGCTCTATCGCTAACATTTCGCTCGGTTTCCATTAAATCGTCATTATAATGTAAGGAACGGCGTTGCTTGCGAATATATTACTATTTTAACCTAAAATAAGTACAACAGAAAGTAATATTAACATATTACACATCCAGAAATAAATTATTTACACTTTTTTAAGCATTCATTACACAAAATTTGTAACAATATGTTACTTTAGTGGAGCAGAGACCAGCTTAGGAAGGTATGATCAAAAATCGACCCATAAGGGAGTTAAGGGGGGTGTTGTAAATTAAATAAATCCATTATATCACAGCTCTTAGACCTACAGACTTAAAATTTAACAAATATGATTTTTTGTTAAGCTGATATATGCAAAAGGATTTTTTTGTTTAATTTGCAATCCACACACACAAGTACAATTGACTGATTTAAAACATCTTTATCCTTCAATTTGAATTGTTTAATTTTTTGATTCACCCGCGTGAAGAATGGGTATACCAGCTAGTCTATATATAAAAATGGATGTTTGTATATATGACCTCGCTTCACTCCAACACCGTTCCACCGATCACTATGAAAATTGGCATTTATATGTGTTTTTTTGTGCAGAAGATTTTTGTACTATTCTCTTTGTTGCAGCTCCTCACCAGGTGACGCTACAGCATATCAATTTCTGCACCGTTCAATCAATCGCCAAGTTGCCAACAGAGTCGCCAAAAATGATGCTAACTTGGCTCTATCACCAACATTTCGCTACGTTTCCATAGAATCGCCATTATAATGTAAGGAACGGCATTGCTTGCGAATATTACAATTTTAACGTGAAATAAATTCAACAGAAAGTACTATTAAAGTATTACGCATCCAGATATAAATTATTTACACTACTTTAAAAGCGTTCATTAACAAAATTTGTAACACTGTTACTTTTGCTGGAAGGTGTTTTCAAAAACCGATCCACAAGAGAGTTACGGGGCGTTATAAATAAAACAATATCATTTTTATAAGCTATTAGATTTACATACTTAAAATTTATTAAATTTGGTTCTTTTTTTGTTTTTTTTGTTTTTGTTTTTGTTTACCTGAGATATGCAAAAAGTTTTTTTGTTTTTGTTTAATTTGCAATACCCGTAAAATTACCTCATTAAAAACTTCTTAATCTTTCCATCTGTATTGTTTAATTTTTAATTTTTTTTAATTCACTCTGCGAAGAACGGGTATACCAGCTAGTAATATCTAAAATATGTCAAAACTTAGGTTATGAGGATATTTTTTTTTCTTTTGCCATTTACCTAAAGTTAAACCTTGTTTGCTTGGCCCAAGTTAGCCTTTGAGCTTGACACCTTTGCTGTAAATTCTTCCAACTCAGTGATTACGGAAATAAACTACTATATCTGGAAAGAAGTACGAATACTGGAAAGCGAAGAAATCCTCGAAACTAGAATGAGAACTAAAGACCATTAATATGACGTTGAAATTCTCTCTCTCTCTCATTTCATGATCATTAGGAAACAACAGTTAAAAAATAATTTTATATATTCCGGTTGAAAATAATCTAAAAGAAATTCATGCATGATTTGAGGTGAAAAATAGCTCTAAAACAAAAATAAAATGAAAAATGGAAATAGACTACGATTTACAAAGAATTTTTGTATGAACTGCATTGTACCTGAAAGATATTTCATGAAGTTTATGTATTAACGCCCCAATTTAATGACTCTTTTTCGAAAAGACCGTGTTCCAAATACCAATTTGTCCCTCTGTAGGGTAATCTCTTAATAACCAGGATAAATTATATCAATTTCTCGTTATCCTTATCTCATTCTCCATCCTAAGAATGGTCTTAATAAATTGGGGATATATATATAGATATATATATATATTCGCCTCCTTGTGAGATAAGACTATAACCCCATATTATTTCGATTATGGATAAAATATCTCCAAAATCTCTTCCAACATTTCTGAAAGTAAATCCAAGTTGCAGACATCTTTTTCATATTCAGTTGTTATTTGTAAAGAATATTAATAGAATTCTCTTTCATTGAGCTCTGCATGTAGTAATATATCATATTTAATATTTATAAAAATTAATTTAGTTTGAGTTTCTTAGATAAATATCGTAAAAACTTTCTTGGATTTTATTATTATCGTAGATATCACCAAAATGATATGAATGAGTTCTCTTCAAGTATTCATAATGGAGTGAGTATTTATTAATGTCACACTGAAAACAAAACAAGGGCTATTGGCGACAGACCTCGTAATTTTGAGTCTTAGTAAAGTGACGAGGACGACACCTAAGCTGGCATTCCCTCACCTAACAACCACATCACAGCATACCAACGGGAGGACTTGGAGCCTCAGCATATTTAAAGTGTATCAGGAGAGTTCTCATTTGACTAAGACTAGAACTCACGAATTGACAACACCTACAGCGAGCTTGTGATTATAACCGCTAAGCTACTACCTCTACGTTTTCATAATGGAAGAAATCAACTTTATAAAATAGATTCAAATTTAATTGCATTCGCTCTCTTTTAAGTTTTTTATTTCCCATTCTATGTGAGCTTTAATACTCAAAAATAATTTTTCTCCCAGTTTTGAATGTAAGAACTCATCAAAAGTGAAAGTGAGTGAGTGAATATTAACGTCATACTGTTTAGCTATGAGAGGGCTTTTGGCGACGAACCATGTAATTTTTAACCATTGTGAAGTGACGTGGACAACATCCGGAGCTGGCCCCCTCTCCTAACTACCACACCACACCAACGGGAGAACTTTTGAGCTCTGGATAGATTTAACGTGTATCGCTTCCCTACACGGTGGGTCTTTAGTGGTACTGGGCTCGAACTCGTGACAAGGCCAGCCACGATCCGATACCTTGACCACTTGGCTACCGCGGCCACTCAAAAAGTGAGAAAGTAAAAATGTCCCGTATTTACTTGAATTTAATCCGCACTTCCAATTCTCTACACATTTTTGAGAAAAAATGAAAAATTCAGTAAAAGGTTCATCAATATCCAAAATGTAAGAATTATTTGTAAAAAAAATTTTAATGAGAAATAATAAGTTTATAATTAATTTATTTTATCAGTATTAAAAACTTTCCAATACATACATGAACCTATAATTACTCTAACCATCAGTATCATATTTCGAAAATGATTCGTCACTGTCATTGTCACAGCTGATTTCGGTATTGGTGCCGGGGTTGCCCTTTTCTGAATCTTTAACCGTTAAGCAATTTCTTTGCGGTCTCAAAATATGTTTCATATGAGAAAAAAATTTGTTCCCGCGTATATGTAGAACCAAAAGAGGAAGGCAGAGCTCATGAAGAGAGAAAATCTTCTTCAAACAATTAAAAATCACACCGGCAATGACGTGCAGAAATTTAAAATAGCTGTCGATTTATCGATAGTTATCCTCAAGGTCTTTTCGTAATTCTGCAAATTTTGCTTCAAATAACTCAGACGACTTTTTTTGCACGACGCAGCAATAATTGATGCTTCGTTTACAAGTTTCGTACAAGTATTTGTACAATAGTTTTGATTAAAAGTGGCTAACGCTAAGAATAAATAACATTTAAACTTAGGGAGTTTTTTTTTCGCATAAATCACATAAACTACTCACAGACGAACTCAGAAAAATTCTTGAATGGCGAAGAATTGAAAGTAAGAAATAAGTCTATGCGTGAAGCGTAGGGAGGAGAAAGTTTTAAGGCTATTTTCGCCATACGTATGAGAGCGTCAATTTGACAAGGAACACATTTTCGGACAGAAAAAATTTCTCACTTTTTATAAAAATTTGTGTCATTGTAACTCACACATTTGTTTATAATATAGTGTTTTTAAAATTTCAAAATATATAATACATAATTAGTTTTTCCTTTTAACATGTGAAACAATTTTTAACATGTTAACAAAAATGCAAAACGCATTTTATAAAAGGAAAAATGTGTCAACTCGGATAAAAATGAGTAGTATAATAAAATTAGTGATTCTCTACAGGATAGTGTAGCCGAATATAATATTAATTTTTGAGTACTTTTATAACTGAAAAAATATTCCGAATTCGGCCCCTATTCCTTAACATTAGCCGAAAATAGCCTTAACTTGATCTCATAGATTTGTAGAGTACCACTGAGAACTGCTCCGCGTACGTATATGGCAAGCGTGTCATAGGTTGCCGACCACTGGTGTAGAAGTTTGGAGAGTGAAGTGTCAACTGAAATGTCATCCTCGTCACTTGGCTCTAAATTACAAGGTGCATTGTCACGTTAATAAACAATCTGTTATGCAATAAACATCTCTATAATTGGTTTGGTTTTCTGTTACTTTATATTTTACGGGTTAAAAATGAATAGCATAAAAATAAGAAGTATATATATATATATATAAAAGAAAACACACAGTTATCGATTTTCTTGTAAATACAGTCGAATCTGTTTTTGTGCGGTCTTTTTTTATGCGATTTCCTTTTTGTACGATTTTATTTTTGTGCGTTTTTTTATGTGCGATATATTTTTTATGCGGTGTATGAATTTCAATGGCTTTGGCGTCAATGTAATGTTTTCTATCTATTTACTTGTGGCGTAACGGAGAATGTAAGGACCCTCCATCCCCCCCCCCTGAAAGTCAACTTTCGCCTTTAATATTTTATAAATTGGGTAAATACGTATTTAGCGTTAATCAAGCCTACCTCTCCCCCCGTGACAGGACTCAGTGCCTTTGACTCCACTGTAATGTTTTCTATCTATTTACCAGTGGTGTAACGGAGAATGTTAGAACCTCCCTGAAAGTCAGGTTTCTCCTTTAATATTTTATAAATTGGGTAAATACGTATTTAGCGTAAGTCAGGCCTTGGGCCCCTAGAGTCCGCCCCGTCCCCCCGTGATGCGGTGGTGTACGTTACGCCATTGAAATGTAGACACTTCAGGATGCTCTGTTCATTTGTTATAAATAGTCTCCCGACAATGTGCATTCAGTTGCTTTCTTTCAACCCTCCAGCAGCCCGCACTTAATTGAAGACGAAACCTTCAATGACATTATCAATAATTTGATAGATCATAAAGACGGATAAGAAGAATCGGATTATTTGAGAGTGGATAAAAATATGCAGGGATCCAGCTTTCCAACAAATTGCAAAAGCATTTTCTTAAATAGATACCAGTTAAGAAAGGAGTATAAAATACCAAAAAGGGTTTCAATCATGTATAGCTTGACATGTATAGTGACATTTACAAGCAACCTACCACTCGTCCTTCGTCACAAAAACTTATCTCTTACTTTATGTTGCCAAAAAATAAATCAATTGAAATTGCACCTTCTAATGTGTGACGTAATCAATTTTGAACTTATTCATTACAGGACTTTGGATTACGATGAGTAGCGATGAATTATGTATGTGCATTTTAAATACTTATCCGTATATACAATGAGAAATTATATGTTTTTAAAATGTTTCCATGTGCAATATTTAATTATTTATTTTGTTATGTGGAAGTACTCTTACATGAATTTCGTAAATAATTGGCATATTTTATAAATGCGACTTTTTTATGCGGTCCCTATCCACCGCATAAAAACAGGTTCAACTGTACTGATATTTAAATCGATACACTCTATGAACTGCAAAATAATACTTAAACCAGTGATTTTCAACTACTCTGCCACGGCACTTCCATTTGCCACCAAATTTTTTAAAATTAATAATTATACTCTGGGAAAAAAATAATATCCGGAACTGAATCATTCGGCCGTTTTATATAGAAAAGTATTCGAAAAAATTTGTTTGGGTTCGAATCTATTTGTGATAACGGATACATGAGTATATTAATTAACTTTGAATGAAGAGGAAAAACTAATTTCTTTCTGTATTAATTGAGAATTAACTTTCAAAAGATTCGAAAGAGTCAATTTAATCATTTTGAATAAAAGTAAGATGCGGTTTATCTCATAATAGCCACAAAAAAAAAGTTTTAAAAATACTATTACCATTTTCTTCATCTTGTTTGCGATAATTCGGATTTTCAAGATTAAGAAATATAAAAATGTGAAAAAGTTCGAGTCTTTTAAAAGCAAATGACGAAATGAGAGAGGTATTGTCATTTTTACTAACAAATATAAACGAAATTATAAAAAATCATCAAGCTCAAATTTCACGTTAAATGTATTCTTAAAATTGCATTGCAATACCTCAATAAACACTTTGCTGTCTTTGTTGTTCCTATCATTTTATTTAACACTGAAAATTCTTATCATAAACTATTTTACGCACAGTGTTTTATAGATAAGTAAAATTCTTTTAAACTCATTTTATTGTTAGTGTGTCGCCAGAATTTTGAAATTGTTACAAGTGTACCACAACAGAAAAAAGTTTGAGAATCAACTGGCTTAAACTAAAGTACTCGTTGGAATGTGAAAAATAGTAATTTATCACTCTTAGTCGGACATGATGGTCTCGTTAATTTGTTGAGAGATTAGACGGAATTTCTGGACTGAAGCCGCAATTGCATAATATCGATGACTTTGACTATCTTTATTAGCATATATCTTCTTCCTTTTCTTATATCTCTCACAGGGAGACAGCCCAGGACGTTACTGGTATTTTTATCACTGGCGATGTGGAAGAGCATAAAGAGAGCCTAGGGACTCATTACTACTGGAAGTCTGTAGTTTGTTGTTCGCAGATTCTTTTTGAACAAACGAGTTTTTTAGCGCAAGATAATGAATGGTCTAAGTACATAGTTTGGGTTTTTCATGATACAGACTCTGATAAACATAAGAAATATATCAGATGTTATCTTTTAAAAATAAAGGTTTTACTTTATAAAAATTGGAAGAGCCTCAGAGAGTTTCATAGTTAATGTTAAATTTTTTCAGAAGTAATATTTACTAACTCTTATTATTTAAAAAAAAGATGATTCAATTCTTGCTTCGATGTAAAATAATTTGTTTTATTTTCTGACTTCAAAGATTTCAAAATTAAATTGAAACCAATTTAGCTCATTATCTTATAAGGTATTTAAAGACGTAATAAATATTGAAAGAAATGTTTAGATTTTCTACACTGCTTCACAATTGCTAAAGAACAGTTACATTTTTCGGAAAAATTAAGAAAATGGTTGAAGAAATGAAACTAAGCACATATTTAGTTGGGACGATTAGCATTTAATACAGTCCAAAATGGTACAGATATCACCACATCGAAAAATTAAAAACTTAAGGTATCCGAATACATTCGGAACCGTGATTTTAAAAAAGCGCATAAATGGATAATTTTCATGATATTTAGTGTCACTTAGATTAGAATACATGTATAAAAATGTTTTAAGAACATTTTGAGAAAAGAAAATTATCTAAATACAGTATTTTAGCAAAAAATTAACTCAGAATAATCTTTTTTTCAAAAAGTTCTCCTTTTATAAAAAATGCTTCTAAAATAATAATATTTTGTGTGTGCTTATGTAAAGTAAAGACTTCTCCAGAGAGTCTGAACTAGGAGTTTTGAAAAATTCACATTATTTTCAGAGTTACCACCAATTTAAATAATTATCGGCGTTTTTTTCTTAAAATTTCTCCCCTCTGTTGTCGTAAAACAGGGATAAACCCACTTCTAAGTTATATATTTCAAAAATTCTAGTTGAGCCTCTGTACAGAGGTCTAAGCTATATACAGGCAAAATATTATTATAATAGAAGCATTTTTTAAAAAAAGGAGAATATTTTGAAAATGGGTCATTCTGTGTTCATTTTTTGTCAAAATATTGTACTTAAATAATTTTTTATTGTAATACTATTCTTAAAACAATTTTATATACATTTTCTAATCTAAGTTGCACTAAATATCATAAACATTATCCATTTATACGCTTTTGCAAAATCACGGTTCCGAACGTAGTCGGATACCTTAAATATAAAAAAGATGCTCCGTGGATGATTTCCAAACAACAATAAAAAAATTGATCTTCAGATCAGAATGATGCAGGATGGGTACCTTGGTAAATTGTGTGTAGCCCACGGATACAAATGCACATTTTGCATTTGTTCTTCATGCTTTTCACTAAACTATCAAGGAGTCCTTGAGGATATTGTTCCACTCCTCTCTCAAGGCGGTTTTGAGTTCTTACACTGTACGGATAGTTCTTTGTGCAACATGTCTGCTAAGAGCATCCCAGGCATGTTCAATAGGATTAAGGTGGGAAGAGTAAGCAGGTCATTGCATAAGGAGAATATTTTCGTTTTTTAGTGTGTCTGATATCTCAACGCTTCTGTGTGGCCACGTATTATCGTCCATAAACAAAAAGTCTGGACCTACAGCACCCCTAAAAATGTGAACAGGATCCAAAAATATCTTTCAGCAATACTGTTACGATGTAATGCTTCCTCGCGCAAAAATGTGAAGCGGTGTTCTGCCATTGTGCATGATGCCTTCCCACACCATCAATCCTGGACCGTATCGATCACGTTCACAAACAAACTTTTGTGCATAACGTGTTCCACGCTCTCTCCGTAGTAATTTGTGTCCAGAACTTGTACTTGTTACTTGTCATAGTGAAAGTAGGTTCGTCGGAAAACATCACTCTAGACAAGGGGTGGCAAGCCTTTGTGGATCAACGTGCCATTTTTTCTAAAGAAATGCTTAATGAGGTATAGATGTGCCATTAAATAAGTTTGACTTATGGTTATTGGGAAAATATAATAAAACTAAATACTAACAACACAAAACTCTTTATTTACTACAGAGAAATACATTTTGTATTTAATAGTAGTAAATGTATTTTAGTTATACGTGTAATTCAAATGAAGGTAACATTAGTATGATTTCTGATGTTTTGCAGATTAGATGACAAATAACTTATATTGGGATTATAAGATGTTGCTTTTAGCTGAATGCATGTTGAATTGGAGTCATCTATCAAATAGTTTCTAAGAGAGTCTTTAATGTTATTCATCTCTGCAAATAATGATTCGTAGGCATAGGTCGAGGAAAATATGGTTAAAATAATATGAGCCTGCTTCTTCAAGCACTTAACCCTTTGATGGGCAGTGGCTAATACTTCTAGCCACATATTAAAAAATTTTTCTCCAAGCGGGTGGTGGATATTTAGTCTATCCACATGCGTTAATTGAAGCTAAAACGCATAAAAATCAATACAGATGGCAGCATGATACCTTTTTTGCATTTCCTGTCCTGTGATGGGTAATTAAAAATAGTTTTTCTTGGTGTGAATCTACAAATTGTATTTTAATACTATAAATAAAATTTCTGATCTTTGAAAAAAAATTTCGACATGTCTTAAGTATACTTTACTCTCATGTGAATGAATTAAGCAAACGTGCATTTAAAAAAGTTTTTATTTAGGTTTTTGGAAAGCTTTTATATGTGGATCGAGGCTCTATCCACTCCCACATAGAACAGAAAAATGACCTTGAAATTTTCGCTCTTCCTCTACTCTAGAGAGAACTCTTAGAATCACGTGAGAATGTTGGGGGTGGGAAATATAAACAAACTTTGTTTACAATATGTGGTATGAGATTCGTGGGTTCGATAATATTTCAATATAGCTTTTCTGTTCAGAGAAGACGATCGCATATTATTGAGGCGTATAAAAAACTTTGAATACTTTTGTGACGGGGCTTTATCGCGCCTTTCATTAAAATCTTCTTGGGGAATCTTTGGGGCTAGAATGGCATTTCATTCCAACCAAGAAGAAAACGCGATATGCAGATAAGGAATGATTATATATTGGAGCTTTAGTATTCGCGAGAGAGGCTAAGGGGAGTCTTAAAAGTCTTAGGAAGTTTGATAAGAATCATATAGAAGTGAGTTCGAAGCCAGAAAGTTACCCAGTTGCCGGAAAAAGTTGTATTACAGTATTATATAGAAGATATAAAGTTTGGTAGCTGTTTGCCGTGGAATATCAGTAAGCGATATAATATTAAAGTTTAATGATAGAGCGGACTCGACTCTAGTTAGTAAAGGAATCGGCTATAGATATAAATTCGGTGGTTAATTTATCATAAAGATAGTGAGTAGGATTTAATGCGCTATTTGTTAAGCATTGTAATTTATGTCAAGTCACTCCTGGTCCTGTAAAGCATGTGTTGCATTGCTTAATATAATTTGAGATAATAATAAACTAAACTTATTATAAAAGGTTTGAGTGGTCAATCTTTTATCCCTGCCAACTTAGGTAGCGTGGATGAATAGATGATACCTCCAGCCCGGGGGGGGGGGTATCACACTTTTTCTTAGAAATGTGTATATATTCTTAATTAGCATTTCCGTTTTATAAGATTATTGTATATTGATTTTTATTTTTGTTATCAACGTAAAGTAGAATTTTAGTATATTTGTGTAACAATGCCTAGAAAAGACTTATCGGTTCAAGAGGCTCTTGCTATATTTGAAGAATTGCCTTCAGATCTTGCCAGTAGCCTCTAATAATAGTTATATCGATGATGAAAATTATGGAAATCAAGTACTTGCCTAGCTATAGGGCCTACTGGTCAAATTCTCTTGATTTGCTTGATGAGTATATATCTTAACAAATGACAGTGAAACGTTTCGAATATATTCTTTCACATTTGCATATTAATGATAATTCCTTACAGCCGAAGAAGGGCAGCGATATTTTTGACAAATTGTATAAAATACCAAAATTAAATAAAATATAAAATCTGCATATACCAATTTCATGTATGTTTTAATAAGCATTCTATATTGGACAATTATTCTATTATTATTTTACTACACTTGCACTTTGTATTTAATTGTTATTGAAATAGTTATTAGTACAAATGTTAATTTTTCATAAAAAGTTTTTTGTAATATGATTCATTATTTCTGTCCTGAAAAGTAAGTTAAATGTCTTAAGTGCGCAGTGGCTATAACGTCTATCCTCCACCTTTTCAAAAAACTACTGATCAGATTTTTTTTGTGACTAAATAATGCTTATAGAGGATGAGAATATTACACTTATCAAGTACTTTATCACAAAAAAGTGTATTTTAGCTTTGTGCCGGTTAAAGGGTTAAACGTATCTGGAATCGAATTTAATGTTTCCAAAATTTCGTTACTGGCATTTGTACTTACATCGCTTGTTAATATTTCTGTTTCAATCAATTCTAACTTTCTCCTTGTTTCAATAAATTTTTAACCCTCTAAGCGGTCTGCACTTAAAGTCTTGCCATTCTGGAGATGCTTCAAAAATGCACCGCACATAATTTTTGCTTTCAGGTGGGGTTCTCAAAAGCGGTTGAGCCGTATTTTTAAGAATGCGGCTCGGCCGCTTTTGGGAATCTTGCTTGAAGGCAGAAAAAACATCTGTGGAATGGCGGAATTTTACGTGCAGACCGCTTGGAGGGTTAAATACATATTGGAACTAGATTAGAAATCAATAAATAACGTTTCAAATTCTTCAATTTCCAACCAATTGAACTGGAGGAAGTTCAGTTTATCAAATGATGTCACATCAGGGTACATAATGAACTTGAGCCGTTCTGATAATTCTTTGAACTGAGAAAATCTTATTAAAATTCCTTGATTGAAGAATCAATCGCAGTTGATCGTTTTGATAGGTGGCGTGTCCAAAATATTATGCCACGTACCATCAATGGTACGCGTGCCAATAATTCGCCATCCCTGCTCTAGACCAATTTTGGTGATCCCAACCAACATGTTCCTTACACCAGCGTAATCTCTCTCGATGCATGGCTGAAGTGGGATGCAACGAACAGGCTTCCGTGCATACAACCCAACCTGATTTAACCACCGTGAGATGGTTCTTGCTGAAACATGCATACCGGTAGCAGTTACAAGGTTTGCAGCTATCTGGACGGGAGGGAATTTTCTGTTTCTTTTTGTCACGAAGGCTACATAGCGATTCTCTAAATGTGGGGTGTTCCTACCACGACCTCCAGCATGCTTTCGCAAAACATTTCCATCGTCAGCCGCCTTCTTCAATTGCGAGATGACACTCTTTGATACACCCATTGCAGCAGTTACAGTGGTGACACTTTGACCTGCTTTCAGTCGTCCAACTGCTCATCCACGATTGTAGTCACTCAAATGATGTCTTGCTAACATTTTGCTCTGAATTGTTTCAAGAACCAAACAGAATTTCAGAGAAAAAACTTTATGACATCCAGCCCTATTTTCGTCAAATATAGAACACATGTCTTTTATACAGATAATGAGTCCTGGTCTACCAAGCCTTCTGAATTCGAATTTACTTTTATTGATCAGCTGTCTGAGACACAATTTTGCATAAATAACTTGTTTCTTAGCAAATGTCAAGCAGTGTAGAAATATCTCCAAAATTTAAAAATGTTTTCCATGGTAATTTATAAAGAAGTATTGCCTATTCTTTTAAAAAAAAGGCATGAGAACTATAATTATTTAAAAATAGTAGTCCAATATTCTTTAGGGTCTGATATACTTTATTATTTTATATTTTATATTAATGATATTGAAATGGGCTATGTAGCGAGGATTCCAACTTGACACTAATTCGTTTTTTTTTAATGTTATTAAAAGTTTAACTTCCAACTTTTTACAGAGGATGGCTAATATATTAGTGAGAATGGTTATACAGGGTGATTCGCCAAAATGCAGACAAGTTGAAGGATGTGTAGGGGGTACACAAATGACTTGAAATCGCACAGGAAGGCAGGATCGCAAATGCTGTAGTTACGAGCTGTAGTGCAATGAAGCAGAGAAACAGAGCAGAATCAACAACATATTAATAGGGCAGAAAACATTTGATTAAACTGTTGTACGACAACAGGTGTTCGAAATTACAACCAGAAGTCGTTTGACAGGTCTGACAGCTAAGCTGCATGAAATTTCTGACGTTCAGGAAGATTCATCCAGTCTTCGTTAGATAGCGCTAAACGGAAGGTTTCGTGAACGCCGATCCTTCTGGAATTCGTCATTTGCGATCTGTTTCCCGAGGTAGTAGAATAAACTCGTATTTAAAAGAGGTACTGGTCGACATGCTGATAATGTATGGAGATTAGATTGTAACAGGATACCAGGAACGTTGTTTGAACAGCCGTATTCTTCATAACATGACCTTCGGAAAGATTAACAGAAGGTTGTACATGAAACTAATTATTTAAAGAGTTAAATCCTTCCTTCAGTTGAAGAACTCGTCTCTTAAATATCTGCAACTGCCGGGAGGATACATGACATACCAGGAATCTTCCAGAGCGTAATTAATTCCATGCAACGGTATTGGCAGGCCTACCAGACGACTTGTGTTCGTAATTTGTAACTCAGGTTGTAGTACAACCATTTAATAAAGTGTTTTCTATCGCGTTAAGGTATCCGACTACTTTCGGAACCGTGATTTTGCAAAAGCATATAAATGGATAATATTTATGATATTTAGTGTCATTTAGATTAGAAAACGTATATAAAATTGTTTTAAGAATATTATTGCAGTAAAGAATATTTAAGTACAATATTTTAACAAAAAATGAACATAGAATGACCCATTTTCAAAATATTCTCCTTTTATGAAAATTGCTTCTATTATAATAATATTTTGCCTGTATATAGTTCAGACCTCTCTATAGAGGATCCACAAGAATTTTTGAAACATATAACTTACAGTGGATTTATCCATATTTTACGACAACAGAGGGGAGAAATTTTAAGAAAAAAACGCCGATAATTATTTCATTTGGTGATAACTCTGAAAATAATGTGAATTTTTCAAAAATCCTAGTTGAGACTCTCTGTAGAAGTCTTTACTTTATTTAAGCATACACACACACAAAATAGTATTATTATATAGAATCATTATTTTTTTTATAAAAGGAGAATATTTTGAAAAAGATTATTCTAAGTTAATTTTTTGCCGAAATAGTGTATTTAAATAATTTTTTTTTGTCAAAATATCCTTAAAACAATGTTATGTATGTATTCTAATCTAATTGACACAAAATATCATGAAAATTATCCATTTATGCGCTTTTTTAAAATCACGGTTCCGAATGTAGTAGGAAACCTTAATGCGTTTCTCTTTCTGTTCTTTTCGTCTGTTTCTGTGCACCATAGCTCGCAACTACGGCATTTACGACCCAGCCTTCTGGGTGATTCTCTGTACCTCCTACACACCCTACAATTTTTTCGGTGAGGTAGCAAATCCCCCTGTATAAAGCGAAGTATAGTTAAAAGGATGATAACAGAGAATTGCTTATAGTCAGATAGTATTACGGAATTCATTTATGTGTTGATTCTAGTTTTCCTTCAAAAAACATCTTATTAATGTCAGAAATACAGTAGTTGCATCTGAGGATTTGTACGAGTTTCTGTTGTTCTGTGTCCCTTTTCATTTTCTCAGATGTACATAGTGGGCTTAATCCTTTTAATTTGTTCATAGATGAAGATCATCCGGTCAGAAACTAATTTACTTTTTTAATAAATCCATTTTAATATCATGTGTGCTTGTGATTTATTATGGCTGAAATTAAGAATATAAATCCTTTACATGATGCTCGAAACGAGAGCTTTTAGGAACAGAATCTTCAGGAATTACAGATATTTAAAGGATAACACGGGTTGTTTCGAAAATAATGGGGGTATATTGTATTTATTACTTTGGGCAAGTTTGCGGACCATCTATTTATAATGAAATATACTCACGGACAAAAAATTAGCGCACCAAGAAATAATTGCGGGATCGTAACGAAACTTGGCATGAAGGTACATGTCGGGGAGATATGCAAATGATCAGAAATGCAGGTGATTGTGCAATACGTATAACCGGTAGAGGGCGTTTAACGTCGTTCTCCGTGGAGTATAAAACAAGTAACCA
>BMAV01023102.1:27419-47198 GCA_019973955.1 Trichonephila inaurata madagascariensis | reverse complement strand
TCTTCTTATAACATAACTCCTACGTTCTTTGACGGCCACGATTAATGGCAAAACTTTTCCAACCCAATACCAAGAAGAGAAACAGGGCGAAAATGCAAATAAGATATACTTTAAAAGGATAGAGGGTTTAGTGAGATGGGACGGCAATCTTAAAGATAACTTAGGGCGTAACAGATCGGAATAAGTGTTAGACGACCTAATCACAAGGAAGAAGGATACGCTCATCTTCGTTAATATTGTTAATTATAAGAAGTATTAATAGTGCCTGAGTATACTTATTTACAAATAGCAGAATAGGAGTGTCTTCAATCAAGATAGGAAGGTTACTCTATAAATGTAATATTTTGTATAGGAAGTTAGATTAGGCAGATAATTAAATATAATTAAGATAAGTGATCTAGTTGTGCGATCTGACTTGAATATTCAGTTTAATTTGTGGCTTATTCTCACTTAAAGAAAGTTGTTATTTAGAATTAAGTAATTTAAGTTATTCTTAATAAAAGTTGTGTTAAGAATTACAAAATGTCTCATCTTTTAGATAATCTCACACCTCTAGCTTACGCGGATCCCACAAGACATAGTTATCGCAGGATGGCTATGTCTCACAGTGATGACAATCGTGTTCGTGTGTGGAGACTCCGAGGTGAACGCCTCAGTCCAGCCTTTGCTTTACAGCGGCACACCGCTCCCACAGCTGGCATGATGGTATGGGGTGCCTTTGTCTACAATACACGTTCACCCCTAGTATTAATCCGTGGCACCATGACAGCCCAGCGGTATGTCCATGACATCCTGCAACAACATGTGTTTCCACTTATGCTACGGCTCCCAGGAGCCAATTTTCAACAAGACAATGCTCGACTTCACACGGCAAGGGTGTCACAAACCTGCCTCCGCACTGTTTCTACCCTTCCTTGGATTCCCAATAGAGCATATCTGGGATAATTTGGGACGGTGAGTTGGGCATTCCACGAGTTTGAATGAACTAGAGGCAAGGATATAGCAAATATGGAACGAAATGTCTCAAGACATCATACAGAACTTGTATGCCTCAATACCCGATCGTATCACATCGTGCATTCGCGCTATATAGAGGGGGTTTAAAAGGGTATTAAATCCTCTGTTCTTTTGCCTTTTTCTCTGAAATAAATGATCCTTTTTCTTTGATTTTCTAATCATTTACTAATATCAAAGTAGTCATTACGTATGTAAAATTTCGTTTTATTTTGATGACTCCTTCTTGGTGCGCTAATTTTTTTTGTCCATGAGTGTACGGAAAATTTTAAAGAAGACATAAGTACAAATGGTCAAAAGCACAAAAAGATAACTTATAATCGAGAAAAACTTAATAAGAAGTTATCGATCATTAGTAACATAAAATTTCTTCAAATAAATTAGTATAAAAAATTAAATTACATAAAAAAAGTAATAATAATTAAAAAACGTATTCAAATTTTTAAATTTTCAATTCAAAATCCATGTCACAATTTTTTATTTTGTTTTTAAATATGAGCAAATAATTCTTACGAAGAAATTATTCTAATTTTTAAATCTTATGGAGACGTTTAAATGCGTATGAAAAAATGGTAAAAAGTTTTAACAATAAAAAAGTATAAATATTTTTTAAGCCTTTAGTAGAGAGAGAAAATACGAACTTGTACTAAAGATATTGCCTTACTTAATTTTAATAAAATAACGTTTAAGTGTCTATTTTCATTTTCAATAAATCTATATTTTTATTAAATTTATTATAGAAATACTCAATCTTGTCTCCTCAAAAGTATTTTTAAATTATTAAAACATTAAGAGAAAATATGTGACACTTCAAGAGAATCAACCATTAATATTTCTTTTCTTCCGTTTTTTTTAATTCCTAAGTCAATAAATTCATACACATAACGTCTTATAAATACATAAATATTTGTATTATTATTCTGTATAGATACGTTTTTTAAAAGCTTGACTGATCATGATTCAAAATGGCTTTAAGGAGAACTAAAATAGTTAAAAAAGCAAAAATTGCATAATTTTCAATATGTTTTATCTCGTAAAACAGCCACTTTAAAACATAGCTATTTTGAACTAATAAATAAAACATTCTTTTCAATAAACATTATTTTTAATCTTATAAAATATGAAAATAAATTCATGAGTTATTATGTGCAAGGAACATTTTTTTAAAGATAAAAACCTTACTAGGATAGTTTGCGAGCAAAGTATTAGGGCCGCGGGGTAGCCGAGTGATATAGGTATCGGACCGTGGCTTGCCTTGTCACGAGTTCGAGTCCAGTACCACTAAAGACCCGCCGTGTAGGGCAGCGATTCACGTTAAATCTGTCGAGAGCTGAAACGTCCTCCCGTTGGTGTGGTGTGGTAGTTAGGAGAGGGGAGTGCAAGCTCAGGTGTCGTCCACGTCACTTGACCATGGTTCAAAATTACGTGGCCCGTCGCCAAAAGCCCTCGTGCAGCTGAACAGAGTGCGCCGTTAAAATTCAATCAAATCAAAGCGAGCAAAAAAATTTGGTCTACAAGAAAATATTTGTCATATAACTACACGCGAAGAAGAAATGCAACAAATTTTTTTAAAAGAATATATAATCAATATTTTTATTAGGTTAAATAAAATAGGTATTAGGAATATATTTGTTTTGCAGTGTAAATTAGAATTTAATACTCATAAAACTCACAAAGTTTAAACAATTCATAAGGTAATGGTTTTTAACACGCTAACTCAGAATTATGTGCAGAATCTTTAAAGAATAATATGAAAAATAACCAACTTAAAAATTTTAATATATATTCATAATTAATTAATATTTATGTGCGTAATATAAAAACATTACATTTTGATAAAAAATTAGCAATATTTTAATTTTACATTGGTACTTGGATTTATTTTTTGCCGTAAATTAAAGAATGATTGAAAACTTTAACTCCATATTGCTTCAAAATGTTTCAAAAGTCATATTTTTTCACACACCTATTTCTTTAATAAATTGAGTTCAAAAATATCACTTCTATATTTATTAACGTAATCGAAAATGGTACTTACGTATTATCGTAACAATCGCCAACTCTATTAATAACTCGCCAAATTAGCAACTCCGATTTCTTATGTGTTGTACGCGCTGAATCGGCAACTAGGTGCTTCATTTCATATAATGTCGCCAATGGGTTGCGATAATACGGAAGTTCCTCGAAAATAACGAAGAACACATTTTATTAAAGTCCATTTGAACAATGATAATTGATAAAATAAATTCTAATTAATTTACAAGAAAATTTGCCTGGGAAGAAATCATCCAACTAAATACAAATAAGGAGATGATAATGATAATAATATATATGTTTGTGTGTTTGTTTTTATCTTAACTATCACAAAAATAAATTCTAAATATTATTTATTTTCGGTATTACGTACACTCAAATCTTTCCTGGATATCAAATTTTCAAAATCCACATATTTATTGCCGTGGCATCAATACACGAATAGCTAACATTGGCAAGGTTTCATTGCAATGTCACGTACTATGCGATAGAACCCACAAATTCTTCGATCTAGTCACAGTTGAACATTTGCCAGGAAACAATATCAAAGAATAAAATCAGAGTAATAAAAATTCTTCACTTAGATAGAATTACTTTTTTGAAAAAGAAAGAACTACTAAACATTTATTTACTTTTACTGCAATGGTAGAAGTATAGATAACAGAGACTATATTTTTACAGATACTCTCTAAATCAAAATATTATTATTTATATTTTGAATTAAAATCTAAATATTATATATTACCTTTCATTTGAATATTTAAATTTGTCTTTGAATAATGTAAACATGGATTTTATTGCTAAACTTTTTCGATAAGGAAAATTTTTGATTTAAATTTTCTTTTTGATAAATGTGCCTAAGATTAAATTGTAGAATAAATAACAATTAAATATTTATTTAAATCCTAAAATGAAAAAAAAAAACCAACTATTGCTACTTAAAAGAACATTTTCTCTGTGTATTTGGCAGTATTTCACGTATTGTTAATGTTTCGCAATCTCTGCATTGCTTATAAATCCAATTGTATTAAGTATCTTTAGAATATTCTCTAAGCTTTCCACTCAAAACTAATTAATTTTTATTTGATAATTTTCAGTATGTCTCAAAGTTTTAAGATATTTTTAAACGTGAATTCTAAATCTTAATCATCATGTCACAACATAACTAATTAATATCAAAATTATTTCAATTCAATAAAAAAGAACATCATTAGATTCATAACGATTTTAATGGAATTCGAAAAACACATTTTGAATGTTACAAAATAAATTTACATAAAGTACTATTAAGTGTTCTTCAAACCATATAAAAAAATGTGTTAGTATTCAAACAACAAATAAGCATGCCAGAGAGAACAATAGTCATAATCTATTCAAGCAGGTGCAACAAAACATATTATTCGCAGAACTAATTTGATATAGGAGTACTACGCGCTAAGAGTTGGTTTTCGAGTGATATGAAATCCAAGATGGCGGCCTAGCGGTAACAAATCTTCAGGAATAGAGTTTTAAAGAACTGTTTTGAAATGTATTGAAATATATTTCAAATGAAGAATATAAGAATAGGTTGAAAATATTCCACATCAATTTATAATAAATATCAATATAATATGATAAAAATTATATATTTACTTATAATAATATCATGTAACATGTAATATAAAAATCGTATAATATAATTTAATGATAATTATATATAATATGATATAATAATTATTATTATATGTAATAATAATCATATAATATAATTTAATAGTAATTATAAAAAAATAATAATCGTAATGTAATATAATAATTATATATAAGAATACTCATATAACATAATTATAAATAACTATCATAATAAGTAATCATATTTATAAATGAATATAATAAAACAATAATTATTAAAAATAAAGAATAGAATTTAATTATTATATATAATAATAATTTTAAATTCTTTTATGTTATATTATAAATAAAATAATTATGTAAATTATATTAAAATTTCTAATGAATATCTATTAAAAAGTGCTGTGATAACTTGCAATATTCCAAAAACTGCGAGTTTTTGTAATAAATTTCATCGAACAAGGAACTTTTAAAATAGTCTGTTATGTTATTTAGATAGTAGAAAAAACAACTGAAGTGAATTAGATATCTTGATCCTCGATATATATACGCATGGAATGAGCTAAATTCATGTGACTATGACTTCACATAACTACAAACATGTTTTTACCGCCAAACAGTTCATAAATTCATGAAACGTCATAGTCACACGATAAATGCAATCCTGTGTTTCCAGCCAATCAATTCATAAATTTATATGACATCATAGTCACATGATAAATGCAGTCACCCGTTTCCAGTCTATCATTTCATGCGCTTCGCTCTGTTGCCAACATTTGCTTTTAGAAGATTCTTCACAGAATAATATATTTGTAAACAATAATAATGTACAAAAGTAAATAAAATGCTCTTGATTTAAAGGTACACAAATAATAAAAAAAAGTATTTTTCTTACTTTTGAAAAACTTTTTTTTTAACGAATCTTAATATTGGAGCATCTTTACAAAATAAAACAAAATTTGAAATGTTTTTGAAAATTTTACAAGAACAATAACAAGTATAATTCTAACATCAGTTCTGAATTTAATGTAGTATTTTATAATTGTATTTGTCATGTGACTATTAAGAATTTAGCGCATTGCATTTTTAGTTAATTCTTTGAAAGTGTTTTGGCTATGTGCCCAAACAGATTTCAATTTCTTTTCGGAATAATTATCACAATACAATTTAATCTAATAATCTACTTTGCATGTGCTATATTTCGGACACAATAGAAGGAATTTGTTTTCTCAATTCTGAGAATAATATTCTTCGTGTCTTTATTCGTTCTACTATTTTTCCTTTTATGAAACAAAAATTAACAAATAATCTGTGCTTGGAAGAAAATATATGTTTGGGTATTCATAGTTATTTTCTACTTAAAAAAACATGTGCAGAGGGCAGCACATATTTTAAGTGGTAAATGTTCTAGTAATCATAACGTAAATTAAGAATAAAAATTAAAATATTTCTAAGAATAATCTAAAAAAGAATATTGTATTTATATTTTCATTGTTACAAAAAAAAATAGTTCAAAGAATGTATATATATATATTTTTTTACTAGTTTCAATATGAAAAACATTTGGTTTATTTAAAATGCAGACGATGGGTTGCTATGGTAACGTGACGTCTTGTTTTTTGGCAGTAGTTTAGTTTTTTTCTCCTAGAACTTTTTATATTATTTTCTTTCCTAATTTAGCAGTATCCTCGAATTTTCTCGGAATTGGGATAAAATTTATGCGTTATCTATTTTTTTTAACGTTTTCAGGAAATATTATTTATTCTTACTATTTTATATTCTAAGTTCAGAGCTGAAATAATCAAAGAAATCAAAAACCCAGGTTATTAAAATACAAACGTAGCTGCCTAATGATGCATTTTCATCTTGAATTCAATTACGGGAAAAATATTTTTTGTAATTAATCAAATCTAAAAAAATAGTTTCGTTTCAAAGAATTTTAAAATGGAAGAAAAGCATATCGAAGCATAATTATATACATAATTAATTTTATTATTTTACTTCCAACAATGATTTAAAATTCATTGAGGATAATAGCATAAAAATAAAATAGCATAAGTTGAAGAATGTAGTATGTATATATACTTGTATATATATATATATATATATATTTGTGTAGGTGTGTGTTTAGGGAATCCCAAAATTGATCAGATTCAAGTTTTAATTAAATGATGCTCAATGTTTAATAAGGTTTAATATATTCCAATAGGATTTTTAAAATGACACAAAGACTTATATTTTTAAGGAAAATAAAAAGTTTCCGAATAAAAATAAATAAATTGATGGAAAAAAAACCGTGGATTTATTTTATTTATTTATTTATTTTTTTGAAAAATCAAAAACCAAAGTAACCAAACTGTTAGCATCATTAAGAAGCAGTTAGTGTAAGTAATAAAGAACGAAGTATAATTCCCGGGAATGCAAAACGTATCGAAAACGTGTGATATCCCGGGTTCCCCCGGGAAAGAAGCCCTAACTTTGAGCCTTGACTTATTTAACGTGTATCAGCTCCTCTTGGTCTTAAGTGGCAGTAGCACTCGTAACCGTGATTACATTATTTTACATAAATAGCCACTGCAGATGAATATTCTTTAATGATTTAATCTCGCTGTAAAATTATAATCAAGTTACTGCTGAGTTTTATTTTATTTTTTCTTTCACTTCCCCACGATGTGTTTATTTCTATTTTTTTAAGAATATGGCATTCCTAGAAAAAAGATTTATTTTAAGAATATTTAAGAATTATTTTCTCTAACGCATTTATTATAATAACAAATATATATTTGTTTTGAGTTCCATAGTCAGTACAAAAAGTAACGTATATATAACTCGAATAGAAATAATGTATAAGATGATGTAACATTATGATTTACGAATTTAATATGCATCATATGATTTATACCACTTATACATTTACATGTAATTTAATATTATGTTAATATGTACGTTACAATTGCAAAATTCCTAGCTAAAGGATTCAGGACACGTCATACGATATATTACATATTAAGATTATGAACTGTGTGTGTAAATCACGCGCGATTGCGTATAATCAACAAAAATGAGGCCATATTATGGAGACGGTATAATTATATTCGGTTTTCCTTTTCATTTCGTGTCATGTTTGTGTCTGTTTTAGACGATAGAGCATTGATAAATGAATTTGCATAGCAATGACATTTAATCATAATTTATTTTTAATAAAAATGTTCGATTTTTTTAGGTGTAATGAAAGTCTGATTTCATAAACAAAGCAGTAGAAGTTTTCTTCTTCAATCTATTTCTCGAGCGTGTACCGTGGGTAAGATTTCGTGGCTTGATCTTGATTTACGTCGAGCTCTGAAGCAAAGCAATGGGTACTGGCAATGGACCTCGTAATCATGAAACAATATCAAGTGACGACGAGGGCACATGAGTTGGTACATCACCTCTCCAAACTTCCACACCTAGATGAAAAGAGACCTTAAAGCCTCGACAGATTTAACTGAGAAAGGGTGCGCACTCAATAGTTAAAATAACACTGAAGTGCCACTGAATTAGGGATTCCTACCTAGTAAGGAGTTGGGCCGCCTATGGCCTTGATAACGGCTACCACACGAAGAGGCATAGATTCAACAAGTTTCTGCAAGCGTTCCACAGGAATGACTTGCCCAATATTGGCTAAAGCTGTCCATAATTCAGTATGGTTTGTTGGTGTTGTGTGCTGGCCTTTCACACCTTATTCCAAAACATCCCAAGGAGGCTCAATAAGATCGCTCAATAAGTCTGGGCTTCTAGGCGGCCAATTTTTGACAGAAAAGTCAGAGGAAGGCTCATCCATTCAGCCAGTAGCCAACCGGGATTTATAAGAGGTGCAGTTGTCTTGCTGGAAAACTCCATTGCTGGGCAGATGACAGAACAGCATAAAAGGATGGAGGTGATCACCCAGCAACTCTACGTACCGAATTGCATTAAGTTGGTACACGCACAAAAGATCCCAAATAGTGCAACGAAAAAACACCCCAGAAATTGATTTAGCAACCAAGCCCTTGTACAGTTCCAACAAGCATGCATGATCTATGGCTTCATGAGCCTGATGCCATATTCTCAGCTTACCGTCGGCGTTAAGTAGTCGGAATCGAGACTCATTACTCCATGCTACTCGTTTCCAGTCCTCTACACTCCAGTATTTGTGCTCTCTTGCGCAGGCAAGACGTGCTTCCCGATGACGAGCATGTGTGGGTTACAGATTGAGAATAATTTAAAATTAAGAAAGGAAATATGAAAGTAAAATGACAAATTAGAAAATGGTCATTCTCAATTAATTACGAGTGGGGATTATACGAGTCCAGATGGATTCTTCTTGGGCCTCTTAGTATTGATATTGGGATTGTGTAATTTTCAAGATTTTAAAACATTTAAATTATTAGCGAATGTCAGATTATCAAAAAGTTTAATTGCCATTTTTGGAATATCTTTTTTAAAAGGATAAATGTTAATAGCTTTGTAAATATCTTTATTTTTGGTGTATCTACATGCTTTAGTTATATATTCCTGATTAAAGCATTTTGGGATTTTCTAAAAGTTTAATGTTTGAATTAGCTGCATAGTTCCACACAGGGAAAGCGTACGTTAAGAGTGGCCGAAAAACAGCAGTGTAGAGAAGTACCTTGTTGTAAAGATTCATTTGAGAATTCCGGCAAATTATTGGTTAAATTGAGCGCAAGGCGTTCCAAAATTTTTCACGCGCGTATAAGATGTGTTGTTTCCATGATAAACTTTTGTCTAGGAGTACTCCTAGGTACTTCGTACTCTGAGACCAGTGTAGTTGTGTGGAATAGAGGGTTGGTGGTGTGACTGGTTTTCTTCTCCTGGTGAAGAGAGCGGTTATTGTTTTATCAACATTAATTTTTATTTTCCATGTGTTAAAAAGTTTTCAAGAAGGTGTAGGTGTGAGTTGAGTGCACGGGCGATAGTGTTGGGATTTTTATAAGTAGCCAGGATAGCAATATCATCAGCGTAAATATTAGTACTGGTTTGAGGGTAAGTAGGTATATCATTAATATATATGTTGATTAGCAGGGGCCCAAGGAGACTGCCCTGAGGCACACCACTTTTAATATTAAAAGAAGAAGCAAGAATATCATTTACTCTTACTTTGAAGGATCTGTTAACTAAATAAGAGTTAATGAGATGAATTAAAGCAGGTGGAAAATTGTTAGTGGTAATTTTGTGGATGAGTCCCCTGACACAGACCCTGTCAAAAGCCTTCTGAATGTCTAGAAAACAGCCCCAGTGGACCTGCCTCTCTGAAATAATTCAGGGCAACCACAGTGCGTTCTATATATGCAGTTACCATAGCACCCTCACTTGCACATAAATGATGCGCTGAGCTACACAATTAGCATAGCTCTTGCTATCCCTAATCCAGTGGTACTTCAGTGTATTAGCAAGCTACGACGAAATTTTGCGGGAGAAAAAAATCATTTGAGCCGGCAAACTACTTTGATAGATTTCATGAAATCTTCTAAATCCTAATAAACTTCGGTTTGCGATTTTGTATTTGTGATTAACTTTTTTTTCCCTATATTATTATTTTCTTTCGTTCCCTGCCCCAACTAAAAATAACTTATATGTATTTATACGCGAAATTATACCCTGATTTACGGGATTAACACTCAGTTCCACCTATAGCGTAATCAAGGTATTACTGTACACAAAAAATAATAACATATGAAGTTTAACTAGCGTTCCATTACGCTTTACAATTCTTTTCTCCGATTGATCTAAGATATTTAGAATAATCACAAAAGATGCCAACTTAAGTAATATAATTTCAACAAAACACAGAGGATTATACATCAGCAAATAAATTAAATTATCGAATAAATTAGTGCTACATGAATTATTGAATTAAAGCAGATAATAAGAATATGGGAGAGAAATTTCAACCTATACAATATCTATAATTATTGTATAATTTAACTAGTCAAAATTAAGAATTAGTTCAAAATAAAGAAAATAAATTTAAATAGAACTAAACACAGACACACACACACACACATTTTACAATACAAAAACGCCAAATAAAAGAAGCTTAGCAATCAAAAATTTTTTCAACATACAAAATCAAGAATTCTTTATGTTCTGTTCATTAAAAATTATTTTCTCCGACTGAACTAACATCTTAAGAATAATTAAAAAAGATGCCAATTTAAGTAACAAAACTTTAACAACAATCGATTATAGTACAGCAGCAAATAAATTAAGTAATCCGATAAATTAGAGTTACACGAAGTATATACTAAATTAAGGCAGAAGAAAATAATATGGAAGAGAATTTTCAATCTAAACAATATCTATAATTATTGTATAATAATAACCAAATGAAAACTAGTTCAAAATAAAGAAAAGAATTTAAATGGCATAAAATATTTTCAATACACAAAACAGTAAATAAAGAAGCTTAAAAAAATAGAATCACCATTTTTTTCAACATACAAAAAATAAGAGGTTCTTCATAAATCAACATTCAACAAAAATTATGCCTCAATATCAGCTTACACATAACAGCATTGTTATTAAAAACTACCCCCCTTTGGTGTGTTGTGGTAGTTAGGAGAGGGGGAGTGCCAGTTCAGGTGTCGTCCATGTCGCTTGATCATGGTTCAAAATTACGTGGTCCTTCACCTAAAGCCCTCGTGTAGCTGATCAGTTTGAGATTAATATTCACTCTTTCATTAAAAACTACCTTTCATAAATTTAAAAACCTTATTTACAGTAGACCCCGAAAGTGTTGGTACACTTGCAATTTTCTATAAAATTTCATGTTTTCGACTAATAAAAGTTAATATATCAGAATTTTAATTTTTTAGGATATCTGCAAATTGTTCTTAATGGAATAACATAACTAATTTTTAAAACATAATATAACTATTATTAAAAAAAATTAACAATCAAAAAACCACTAAAAAATTACGACACAAAAGTCTTCGTACACTTAAAAAAATCTTAACATAGCTTTACATATTGTATTTTTTTTTCTTAATTTATACTTATTATCTTGTTAAAAATATGAAGTCGTCTACAATATCCAAATTTTACTTGGATAATTTCAAATTGTTCTTTGAAATATTTAAATAGAGCCCATGATTCACACAATATCATTAAAAAAATATCAAAATGCCGAACTCTGAAGCCGATTTACACCCCGAAGCAAGAACACCTCCAACTCCATGCTTCAAAATGAAGGTGTGGACGTGCTCTTGTTCCAACTAAATTCTTGGGATTAAGATCCTCTTTTTTTCTTGTACACCCGTCGGAACAAAAAATGTTGAATTTTCTCTCATCCCAACCAATGTGATTTCAATGTTGAATTTCGTGAAATTTAATCCCTAGAATCTAGTTAGAACAGAGGGTGTAAATAGGATTCAGTATTAGGTAATTCGATATTTTTTATGGTATTGTGAACCATGATCTCTATTTAAATGCTTTAAAGAACAATTTCAAATTATCTGACTAAAATTTGAATATTGTAGACGGCTTCATTTTTTAACAAGATAATGACACCACTGCTTTCAATGTACGCCACTGGTGTCTCAATCACTGTTCCTAATTGTGAAAAGCCTACTAAATCACCTGATTCAAGCCTAGTATAACATATTTTGGGAAAATCTGATTAAAAAAAACATGACATATAAAAAACAACATGTGAAGAAAAAACAATAATCACAGAAGTATGGAAGAACATAAATTATAAAAAAAACTGATGAAATCTATATCAAGATGTTTAAAAGTTGTTGTGGACTCTTAAATATATCATACAAAGTATTAAATTAAGAAAAAAAATACAATATTTAAAGCTATGTTGAGATTTTTTTAAAGTGTACAAAGACTTTTGTGGCGTAATTTTTTTGTAGGTTTTTTGATTGTTAGTTTTTTAAAACAATAGTTATATCATGTTTTAGAAATTGGTTACGTTATTCTATTAAGAACAAGTTGCAGATATTATAAAAATTACAATTCTGTTATATTAATCTTTATTAGTCGAAGACATCAAATTTTATAGAAAATTGCAAGTGTACGAACACTTTTGTGGTCCACTATATATAATTTCAGCAGCTTCAAAGTGAGAAAAATTCGTTCAATTCTTCTCACACATTATCATAACTTGAAAAAAAAAAGCGAAACTTGTCACTTAGGGTGGGCAAGCCACCAAATGTTACACGCCTACTTAAAGACTTCTTATATTTATGACAGTCTTCACACACTCACTCAACTACATACTTTTCTAAAGTACTTTATTGTGTGGAGGAGGTGAAGATCAAGTGAGAATCTCCTCCTCCAAACATCATAAAGTTGAGCAGGCCTGTTTAGATAAGCACCGACTTGAGTGCAAATGCAAACAGCACACGAAAAGTTAAACAACATACAAGTCAAGAATCGTCAAGGTTCGCGTGCTAATAAAAAGATTACATTTCCTGAGGTCGAAATGAGGGAGTCAGGAACGAAATAAGGTTAAACTAAGAATACTTTTCTCTGTGAGTGTTGTTGTGTCTTTATTTAATTGAATGAAAGATACAGCTTTGTGTATTATTGCTGAAATGCGTAGGAAAAATAAATTATTTCCCCTTCAACAACTCACTTTCCCTAGATATTCCCTAAAACCGTAAGATGTGTGGGGAATTTTCAACAGTGAAATAAGTGAATTTCTGGTTTAACACTTCCATTTTTGTTGGTACAATGTTTATGTGGGAGAAAAATGTATTATATGAAATAACTATATTCTTCAATTTTGCTTTAAGAATAAGAACTAAAGTGCCCAGATTAAGCTTAAGTGTTGTTTTTATGGAAATTAATGATAATAATATATATATTGTGTCATGTAACCAAATGGGCGATACACAGTTTATATTACTGTAAAAATGTACAGAAAATTCGGATGGAATTATTTTTCTATAAATTACTGTTTTTCTTCTAGGGTATATAACTCGCACTTTTAAACACAAAAAATAAGATCAATATTTACAGGTGCGCTTTATACATCGGATGTAAAAAAATAGCTTTAAAAATAAAGAAAAGCAAAGCAAAAGAAAAATTAGAATTTTAAGTACAGTGGTGGCAAAACGTTCTGAACACATTCTATTTTTTGCCTATTTTTCATGTTTGATTTAATTTTTCGTATGGAATTATCATGCTACCAAAATAATTGGTTATGGTTCTAAACAGGGTTGAAAACAGAATGTGCAGAATGTTTCAGTGTATTTAAAGTATATGTTTATTACCCTATTTGAAGTAATATTTGAATTTTGGATAAATTTTCCTTTCTATGTTATAATGGAAGGCACAAAATAATACTTTTGAAAGAAGAAGGTTATTCTATGCACCAAATTGCTATACTGCAGCACTATATAAATTTTCTTCTTTCGTGAGAACTTTGAAAGTATATTCTGAAATAAATTCTAGTTCGAACAGAAAACGATCTGGATGATACGAGAAAAACAACCGTTTGTGAAGACAGGATATTGCACACGATTTCATTTTAAATGGCTCAATTCGCGACAAATTTTGAAATAATTAATCTGACATCGAATGTATCCACGAGTTGTAAGAGGAAGACTGCTGAAAATGGATTACGTAGTTCAAAGCTCCCCCTGAAACCATTACTGACTGATTGGCGTGGGCAAATAATTATTCATTATGGACTATTAAAGACTTACAAGGAGAGGTCATGACTAAGGAAATTAATTTTGGGACAAGACTTGTGTATAATAGTAGTACTCCTTTAGGGTGTTCAACCCTCAATGTAATTCCGCCGAATGGCCAGTCAATTCTGAGCAAATAGCCTTCGGCATTCATGCTTAGCTTTTATACAGTTAAGTTTTAATTACTTCCAGTGACTCAGTGGCATTGTTGGTAGAAGCCTGCTTTCTACGCCGGCGGAGAGGAATCGAATCACGCAATCAACCTTTTTTTTCCCCAATCCATTTAATTTTTTTTTTAAAAAAATTAAATAAATTTCTTTAAAAAGGATTTATTAATTGTTTTACATAATTATAAAATAATTAAATTAATAACATACAAAAAAGACATTTGTTATTTTTATTATATTAAAAAAACATATGTTATTTTATTATTTTTATAAAATTAATTCCTTCCTTTCTATACTATTTTTTCCAAAGTCTGGGATAATACCTAAAAAAAAATGGCTTCAAAACATACGAGAATCGCTACATACAATTCAAGTTTCTTCGTAAAAAAGGGGGTGCGCGTTATACGGCGAATGTATCTTAAAATTAAAAATTGCAGCTTTAAAGTAAGACTGCGCGTTATACGGCGGTGCGCGTTATACGCCGGATTTTCATCTTTTTTTATTTTTAAAGCTTTCATTTTTGTACTTGTTGTATAACGCGCACCCGTACATTTCTGTCTCTATTTTTAATGTTAAAGTTAACGTTATACACCGGATTTTACGGTTATCTTCATTTATAAAAATTTTGAAATACTTTTTTAAACCCTCAGCAATGAAATATTTTACAAATTTAATCTCCTTTCTCTTTTTGTGCTTTAGGATCGTAGTCTTAGAAGTCTAGCACTTTTCAAAAGCTTGCGATAATGCTTCAAATACATGACTTTAAAAGGTAAAGATATTGCACAGTACATTTCAGACTTCTTTGTAAAAAGAAGGGGTGAGTTATACGGCGAAATATACGGTATTAAATTTTTTAATATAATTCTGTCAAATAAAAATAAGAGATTAATCACAGTTATTTAGTTTTGATTATAGAATAAGTTTAAATCACGAATATTTTTTTGTTTGAGGGTTCTTTTTATATCTAGAATAAAAAATTATGATATTGTATGCATGATATAATGCATGAAATGTATAGAAATGACAAAACTCTTGCAAATAAATTATAAACGTTAAATTGTATAAAATTGGTGCAAAAACTTTAAGCTATAAAATATATTATATACTCGTATATATATTCTTTAACTAAAAAATTAAAATTAACATTTTTTAAAATTAAAAATCAACAGTTTTAACTGTATTGATTAATTGTAATTCAATTGAAGATAAACTCTAAATTTTTAATAAAAAAAATTACCGTAAAATCTGGCGTATAACGCTCACCAGTGTATAACGCGCACCCATACTTTCAAGCCGAATCTTTTAATTTTTAGGTATATTCGCCGTATAACGCGCACCCCTATTTTTCGATGAAATGTGGAATATTAGTATACATTGTGCTCTTATGTTTTGAAGTCATTTATTCGAAGTATTATCACCCGAATTTTGAAAAAATAGTATACTTCTAGAACTACACAACTCTTTTAGTTCATAAGGCAAGTCACACATTACTTTTATATAAGTAGTATATTTCGATACATAAAGAAGTAAAAAAAATTTTATGCTCATCTCTTTTATTATTTTTAAAGCTATCTTTTTATACCCGGCGTATAACGCGCACCCTTAAGTTTCGATCTTATTTTTTGTGTTAAAAGTGCGCGTTATACTCCGGATTTTACGGTAATTATCTGCAACAATAATAATATGTAACACCGAAATGATACAAATAAAATAAATTTATACTTGTTAATTCTAAACAATAACAATTATTTCACGGAATAATTCATTGTAAAGTGAGTGAGTGAGTGTAGGGTTTTATGGCGCAAGAGCCAATTTTGTGGCTATGCTGCGCCAAACATTTGTTTGAACATTCATAAAATTTTAAAAACACAAAATAACTTTAAAATGTCATATAAAATTAAGATACACATCTAAATATTAAAATACAATAAAATCGTACTAAATTCAATTTATAATTTAACACTAAAAATCTTGAAAGTTAAGATAAAAACATTGAAAGCAATGCTAAACATAAAATCGGAACATGTTATTTACAACAATTTAAATCTTTCGCTTGACTTATTTTTTCCGATTTCTTGTCGGTGTATTCTTTGAAACCTGACTCAATATTCCAATAATTTAAAGATTCATCCACATCATAAATAATCATTTCCTCATCTTCTGACGTGTAATTAATGTTACTTTTTTTTTTTTTTGGCTTATGTGTTGTGTCATTCGAATTTCAATGTCTGGTTTTGGTGCTGTTGTGAGCTTTTTCTTTTTTCTATTTTGTTTTAAATTATTTTCAGCCTTAGATACTGCGGAAGTTCGAGTATTGGATGTGGTAGGGTTAAGTAATGGTATAGTTGGCATATTCTCAGCTGATAAAGATGGAGGTATTTAGGCTATTGCCATGGGTAATACTATTAGTGGAAATGGATATAGGTAACCGAGATTTATACTTGATTTGTCTAGAGTTACTGCAGATGTGGAAGGAAGTAGATTTACTTGAGTAAATGAGGATGATGTGGAGACAACAGAAATTATGGACGTGTTTGGCATCTGATTGGCAGAAGATCTTGGATTTAGATATTTCAAAAGTGGACAAAAGATATTTGCGAAGCTCGGATCTGTTTGGGTTGCAGTAGATATATTTGATGTTGGAGTTAACTGAGGAACTATTAATTTTCGCGCTTCTAAATAGGATACGTTTTTACTGGATTTAATTTCCTGGATCTGTTTTTCTAATTTCCATTTTGGGCATAGTTTTGAATTTGATTGATGGGTTTCTGCACAATTGTGACACATTTCGGCTCTAGTGTACAATCCATGGAAGAATGCCCAGTGGATGCACATCTAGAGCAAGTTAACTGACCACGGCAGGAAGTTTGAGAGTGTCCGAACCTCTGGAATTTAAAGCAGAGCACAGGATTCGGTATGTAGGGATGGATCTTGCAGTTTAAATAACAAGCCTTTAGTGTTGTCGGAAGTTTTGGGTTATTGAATGTTAAGATTAAATGTTTCGTAGGAATAACTTCTCAGCATCTTTTTTTATAGTAATTCTCCTGACCTGAATTACACCCTGTCCTGAAAATCCCTCAAGGATTTCAGCCTCAGGAGTGCGCATCAGGTCATGTTCAGAAATGACACCTCGGCTTGAGTTAAGAGATTTATGAGGACTCGCTGTCAAAGGACAATCTAAAAATGTTTTTGCCGATAAAAAAGATTTTGTTTGCAAAGTAGATACAGTTTCAATTAACAAATCACCGGAACTTAGTTTTTTAACGGATTTAGGTTCTCCGCCTATTCTTTGAATGGCTTTTTGAATTGCAAAAGGAGATTTTCTTGACATTTCTCTCTCATTATTGGGTATCGATAAAATTAAAAATCTACAATACGTAGCAATTTGTTCAACGTTGAGATTGGGTAAATTAAGGCCTTTACCCGGGCACCACAACATTGGATCCATAAAAACACGTACACAACTTCGTTATGGCGTGCCTCCACCCACCACGGAGTCCAACAAGGGAGGCAGTGTGCCGGTCATCTGGCAAATACCAGGCACGGGGCGTACCCAGAGTACACCCAGAATATAGTGATACAGTCCAGGGTGAGGATCCAACGGGTAAACCGACACCCCTTATCTGCAGCACTAACCCTACAGCAGTATCTCTTCGGGGACACCGAAGAGAGGTACTACCAGCCGATTGACAAGAGCAGGCTCACTCCTGCCTCCCGTCTACAGCGAAGCGTTGGCCAAAGGTATTTCCAGGACACCATTTTCCTCCTTACGGGACGCCGCACACGGCAAACATGCGGGTTGAAAAACCAACGGTGTTAGTCAAAAACAAATAAAGTAACATAATCAAAAAATTTAAAGAAATATACGAAAAAGGAACTAAACTAACGCAATACAAAATGTAAACCATAATATGTTAGTAATAAAAAGTAAGTTTTTTCAGCAGAAAAAACAAATTTTGAACGAAGTTCATTTATTAACATAGGTCTGTGGTTTGGACGGGAAAAGAAGAAAAGGAGAAATGGGATGACAAGAAGAGGGTCGAAAATAGAGAAAGATCACTAGGATACCCCGGAGTCGTGACACCTGTGTTTACCAAAGATAGTAAATCCCTTGGGAAAAGGAAAAGATCACTAGAGGGTACCTCGGGATTGTGACACTCGTGCTCACCTAAAGTAGGTGAGCCCCCTGAGGGGAATTCATTATAAAAGGAATTAGTTCATAAAATCCTGCTAAATTTCAAAATTTTATTTTACTTAAAATGCTGAAAACTAGTTCATTTTTTTCAGCTATAACTTTATAAAAAATATTTTTTAAAAAAAATATGAGCTAGTGATAAGAAGAAATGTGTAAAATAGAAATACGTGAGAAACAAATGTGAAATAATGCAATTTTCTTTTACAATAAAAAAAGTATAGAAGTCAGAAAGTAACTAAATAAAAAAAAATAAATTCTCATACTTGTTTCAGAAATGTTTCTCTATTATTTTTATGTAATAATAATAATCATTCATTTAATTTTTTCAGAAGAAATACATAAATGTACTTTTCTGATTCTAAACTAAAATCCTTTTATCATGAATATGTTTTTTGAAAATTTTTACTGCACACACACAATATCCATATGCCGCGCGGGAAAAAAAGTTATCTTAATAAAAACCTAAAAACACACACATTTTCACATATTGATTTATTTTTTAAACGGAGGAATAATACTCTATCTGCGCCAGTTTTTTTTTTAGTATTTTTAAAGGCGTTTTATTTCAAAACAATTCTCTAAAAATGCTCTCAATAAGCTCTTTAAAGCTCTAATCATGTTTTGAAAAAATAAACTACTTAAAATTAAGCCCTTTTTTTGTACGAACAGAGTAATAAAATGTTCTAACTTTCTCCATTTATACATTCCACGATTTTTGTTGATGTTTTTTATTATAATAAATGTTGGAAAACTTTCTAGACACCTAGCAGACATGTACTTCAGAAGTCCTCAAAAATGGGTATATGTTAGATATTTATGATGCTACCTTAGAAGTGCATGGAAAAAGATATGGGTTATATTTTAAAGTTAAGATGCTGTAATGCACTGACTCAAAGATGAGCACGAGAAAAATACATCGTCTCAATATACTCTTATTACAGCCGTGACTATATAAGTATCTTTGATTTTTTTTAAGGAATATTTTTGAAAAATCTGAATTTGATACGTTTATATTAAAAATTTCTTCGACAATTATTATAAGGCACTTTTTAGAAGTATTCCAAATTAAAATACG
>BMAV01023102.1:0-26797 GCA_019973955.1 Trichonephila inaurata madagascariensis | reverse complement strand
TCGTGTCCCCGCACCATTAACATGCGAGACTAGGAGAGGGAAATGATCACTGTTGTGCAGATCTTTATCAACCTCGAAATTCAACATCGGTAGCAGAACTGGCGAACAGATGGCTAGATCGAGGGAGTGAAATGTCCTCGTGGGTGCATGGAAATATGTTTTCTCGTCGTTGTTCAGGAGACAGAGACAGTGATCAGAGATCAACTGTTCGATCTGTCGTCCACGAGAGTTGGTATCATCATGCCCCCACAGAGGGCTGTGTCCGTTAAAGTCACCGAGTAAAATAAAAGGAGCTGGCAATTGACTGAGTAATTGATTCAAATCCACTTGTGGCACAACATCGTTGGGTGGTAAATAAACACAGCAGACTGTGACTAAAGAATGGATATGAATCCGTACAGCCACAGCCTGTAATGATGTGTGCAGTGTGACGACATTACTGGGATAAAGATGGGACGTAAAAAGGCATACACCTCCAGTTGGAAATGCAGCGCCATCTACATCCCGTCGTACACAATTATAACCGCGTACTCGCATTGACATGGTACTCTTCAGAAATGTCTCTTGAAGAGCAACGCATGCGGGCTGGTACGTGGAAATGATGGATTTGAAATCATCAAGTCGAGTTCTTAGACCACGGCAGTTCCAGGAAATAAAGGAGGGCATCAAGTTTTCGGATTTGCTCCTTGTAAGGAGCTAGAAGACGACGGTTTTGATGACTGGTCTTCCATGAGGCATTCATCGCTTTCGGATGCATGCATTTCCATTACGTCATCTTTCATATCGTGGGTTTTTTTTGAAAGGTTTGATCTCTTTTTTGTGTTTGTCTGTACCCCAGATTCTTTGATTCGAGTTTTCCGGTTTTTCTTTATGGGTGTAGTGGATACAGTCTTGCTTGTATCCACTGCAATAATTTTCGGTGTTTCGGTTATTTCTGCTGGTGTAGGTGAGCTATGAGTATCTGGTATAGTTAAATCAGTTTGACTACTAGATGTCTTCGTAGTTTTTGTGATAGCGGCTGCATAACTTTTTCCAGAAACTGGCGTGCGCGAGGAAACAATTCGCCGAGCTTCTGGATATGAGATTTTATTTTTAATTTTTAAAGCGGTAATCTCTTTTTCAGTTGACCACGTTGGGCAAGATCTAGAATATGATGGGTGGTCCCCTTTACAATTGACACATTTTTCTCGAGCTTTACACTCAGTGCTTTCATGACCAACCTCAGCGCAGCGAGCGCATGTTGGTTGGCCTCGGCAGGTGTTCTTAGAATGCCCAAAGCGCTGACATTGAAAGCAACGCAACGGATTCGGAATATATGGTCTTACGGGACAATTGAGGTATGCTACTTTAACGGACTGGGGAAGATCAGGCGTAGCGAAGGTCAGGATGAGGTGCTTTGTGTTAAGCAGTTGTCCATCCCGCCTTATTGTTATTCGCCTGACAGCGCATACTTTTTGGTCTGCCATATTCTCTAAAATTTCTTCGTCAGTCACATTGTACAAATCCGCTGCGGAGATTACTCCTCGAGAGAAATTCAGGGTTGTATGTGTTTTTACTTGAATATCGAAGTGTGCCAATTTCTTTAGGCTATAAAGAGCTAAAGCCTGTTTCGATGACGACACTTCGATAAAGAGATCACCAGAACGTATCTTTCGGATAGTATTTACTTCACCTACATTAGCCGTTATGGCTTTATGAATTAAAAAAGGTGATACATTAGTAAAATTATCAGTCTTTGATATTATAAAATATCTCGAATTACTAATTTGTTGCTCCTCGATGGGCGAGGAGTTTAAATTGAAACTGGCCAACGGTGTCGAGGAATCGACACGGTCAGCCCAGGAGAGAATTTTTTTTTTTGGCGCTGGGGGCAAAAGCCTTTCCGGGTCCAAATCGCTATTCTCTTTGGTTGTCTTCATAATTTTGGCTGTACGGATTCCTTCCAGTTCCATCAGGGCCCCCGCAAGGCCCTGAATTCCCACACTTTTCTAACGTGCCAAGTGTAACCGCCGGAGGATTCTTCAAAGCTAGACGACGGGGAAACCCCCATAACGTGCTGCCGGGCACGGTCCAAGGCCGAAGTCAAGGAGGATTTCTCGATATGAAGGAGTCCCCGCCGCCTAGCCATCCGCAACCAAGTTCCTCGTCCTCTGGGACCGCTTTAGGCTGAGCGTTCCTTAGAGCCGTCATCGGTGACGCACGCAACTTTTCCGCCGCATACCCTCCCCCGCAAGGATCCTTTCCACTGCCCAAATAGTATCCCTCGCGGGAGAGGCTATAAGGGTGGTACTGAGACCCCTATAGCTAAAGGTTAGGTATGCAGCAGATCGGCATTGATACGCCGTCGACCTGTTATTATGTTAATGAAAAAATATATCATTTTCTTTTTTTGTTTAATTTTTAAAAAACGTATCTTATGATTTTTTTTGAATTTTTATGTTTTTGTAAACAATGTTATAGCAATAAAAAGGAAAACAATAATTGGTGGTTATTTAAAGAAAACAGTGATATCTTATCACAAAAAACCATAAACGAAAACTATCCCCAAAGCAAACAAATGTCCAAAGAAAAAAAAGGGGGGAGAGAGGAGAGAGGAAAAAAAGATCACTAGGGCACCTCGGGAGCGTGAAACCCGTACTCACCTAAAGAAGGTGAGCCCCCTGAGGGGTTTCGGTCCTTGCATGACAAAACATCCCAGTTGAGATTCTGGATTCAAAATGGTGGTACATTCTGCTTGAGACAGCGCATTCGGTACCAAATACAAATTACATTCATCCATATCAAAATCATCGTTCATGGCTTCCACCACTTCCAAAGAAATGCCAAAACAATCATATTCCCAACCAGGTGAACTGACTTTTAAAGCAATAAAATTTCCCGGTTGCAAAGAGGGCATCCTGTTCAAAATAATCCATTAATTTTGGATATTAAATTTTTTCACCACGTGGGCTGGAAGTTGGATTTGATTGGGGCGTAAACTGGCATCTGGCACAATCATTCCTCTCATGGATAAGATGCACCTTTTCCCAAACGCCACTTGTCGAATCAAGGTGGATTTTCCACACGACCGTCGCTGTAAACTCCCATAATTCAGAGGGGCTTCCAAAATTTGCTTGTAAAAAAACCCACTTTGCTTGGAGATTGAACAGTTTTGGTCCGACTGGTCATGGGTAACCCTTGCACAAATTTCATAATCTTTTCATACACCAAGGTAGACACCACTTGCCAAAAAATGGGATCGGGTAACACTAAAAAATCTTGATCCATTTTCAATTTGGCTTGAGCCCTTAATCGTTTCAAAATGGGTAGTTCAAACGCATATTTAGGTGTATGTACGGCAAAAGATTGAACGGGATACGTTTTAAATTGATTGTTGTAATAAAAATGTCCACAGCACACGGGGTAAGGAATAGGCGGTAAGAGCGTCTGACACACTGAACACTTGTCAGAAAAAGGGTGATCTTTACGCCACGCTTTGAGCAGTTCAATCACTTGTTCAGGCGTTTTTTGAACCGGACAATCGTTAAAAGACAAGATTGAAAAAGAATATTTTTCGACCGACATGATTGAAGAAAGTTATCCCAGACTTAGAAATGGAAGCGAATATTACCCAAAAGAGTTCTCGTTCGGGTGAATGCTATGCTAGGGATAAAGAGGGTAATCAATTGTACCCAAATTCAAAGAAACCTTTTGCGAGAAACAGAAACAATGAAGAATACTATGCCAGAGATTTTCAAGAAAACGAAATGTATCCTCTTCAACAGGGAAAATCTGTCATAATACAGGATAATGAGGGAAGGTTTCAACTTGCCAAAACATCCAATGGCACGGAGAGATATCCAAGAGACGCCAAAGGAAATGAATATTATTTGTAGTGGGATGGAAAGCTTTTATTATTGCGAAAACTAAATGGTGAACATTACTTGGCACAAAATCGCAAAGGGTTTAGTTTAATTCCTTGGAACCTCTTGGCTGAATATGCGATCGATGATGAACCGTACTTGTTTACAAAGGATGTGTTGGGGAATAACGTGTATGTTCGTCAATCAGAGTGGCCACAAAGACAGTGCAATATGCCAAAGCGTATGCAATATTCTGTTTGATTGTCCAGTAACTTTGAATACTTTGGGCTGCTGCTTATTAAAAGCCTAGTGAAATATATATATATATATATTTACTTGTAGAGGACAGTTTTAACTGTCGTTTTCCTTTTCATTTACAAAAATTTTCACACACACAAAAACATTACACACAAAAAATATTTTCTTTCTTATTCTTTATTTACAATTATGTCTATTTATTTATTTGTGTGACATGTTGTCACAGCATACTCTTCTCAACACAACCTTCTCTCTATTTCTTGATACTATCTACTTTTTACACACATTACATTCAACTGGGTAAATATATATTTACTTGCCTCCCCAACAAAATCTTGGTAAGCAAATATTTTCTTTACACCAAATCTTTCCTGGGTAAACACATCTTTACACCTTGTCTCTTCTTGGTTATGAACAAAATCCATCTTGGGTAAAAATGCTTTACTTGGCTCCCCAGCAATATCTTTCCTGGGAAAACAAATGTTTGGTTACTTGTCTTTTACATCTTTTTTGAAAATCAACAAAATCCTTCCTGGGGCTTTACTTGTCTCCTTGGCAAAATAATTCATGTGTACCCTCCCAACATTCCAGGGCATCACACATAAATTTTGACTCTCGATTCCAGGTCCACGACACAGAGCACATCTTTCTGGAACCACACTGGTCGCACGAGACCAAATGTCCACACGGGAGATTGGCTCATCACGCGGCTCCTTCCAAGCAAATTTTACACTTTACACATTCATCAGATGGTTTCAAAACAGATGTTCCAAAATATTTCAATCTAAAACGCATTTCTCTCTTATACAAGGCATCTGTCAAACATCCACATTGTTTGTAGCGCAACTTGTGTTCCAACACGGGATCCAACCCCCAATTCCAATTACCAAACGTTTCTGCGCATCAATAACATTGCACGTAATCTTCTTCCCCCAAATAAAACAATCTAGCCTCGACCAATTCTCGCACTTTGACGTGAAGTCGAGGCCCACCACCAAACGTGGAATACCGAGCTTCTTCGGATTCCAGTTGCGGAAAGACGGCTTTAAAACAATTTCGAAGATTAAATTGTCCGGACGTCAGGGGTCGGGGAGATATGAGCTCGTTGGAAGGATCCGAGAGATGTAGTTTCCATTTCCCACAGCAGGCAGGTGGATAAAAGAGATCTTGCCGATGGTATTTAAAGTAGTGAAAACGTTCGCCACAATAAGCACATTCGATTCTCTTGGGAATCTGTGGATGGCAAAAGCCTCTCTTGGCCAATTCTTTGTAATTGCACCAAAAACTATCTGGAAAGGATAGTAGACGATTTTCTTCATAACGCATAAGCTTTTTATAATCCAATGGAGACATGTTGCAGGTTTCCAGAGCGAAAATCCAGGGAAAAAAAACAAAGAAACTTGTATTGTTGAAATTGAGAGAAAAAATATATGAGCCAAAAGCTCCAAAACGTTAAAAGCAATGAAAGCTTATAAAGCTTATTTAAAAAAAAAATTTTTTTTTAATGTAATTGTAATAAACTTTTCAATGTTGCTTTGCTACAACTTTTTTCAAGAGTACCAGTGACAATTGTATTTTAACATATACTTATGGAAACTACTGTAAAACATCAAAAAAGGTTTCTTTTACAGTCCATGCCAAAGGAAATATACAAACAAACACCCTGGGAAAAAACCACCACCTTTTTCATTTGTTCCCATCCATTTGCAGTTTCCTCTTCACCCAAATAAGCTTTTTTTAGCCAAGTCGATGGGAACTGAGGGCACCACCCTAATCTTTGAGGGTGTTTGCATGTTTCTTCCAACCAAGTAAACGCAGATCCTATACAACAGATGTTCCCAAACTTTTTTGTTTCATAGACCCCTTGCCATGTTTTCGGTTTGGGGTAGACCCCTGCTTATCTAATATTGAATTTTTGCAGATTTACCAATTTAACGACAGGTGGTGTAGATCTACTTACTTTAAACTATTTAAATTTCTAACTGAAGTGAAGTATTGTGTTTAAAATTTAAGAAAAAAACACGTTAATTTAATTAATAATACATATAATAAATGAGTAACAAACAAATGCTTTTAAAGAGAGGAATAAATCTGGCGCTTCAATAAAAAAATTTCAACATTTGGAACAAAAGCCCTTGTGTAGCTGTTCAGTGCGACGTTAATATATTCACTCACTCACTCACTATTCATTATTTATGTGTACGCTGAGATTCGAATAATTACGTATTCCTCGAATTCTAAATTACATCGTTGATAAAAGTGTCGCATAACAATATACCTGACACATTCTATGTTGTACATGTAAATGAAAATTCAAGTTTTAAGTCGCATTCTGTTATTGATTTTAGTAACAATAATAATAATTTGATGTTAATGACATTCGATAAATAATATAAGTGTAGGTTGAAACGATTTTGCTCTCAAAGAAAATTACAAGCTCCTTTCCTTATTCATTTCAAATATATTGTTTAATTTTTACGCATGTGTGTGTGTGTTTCATAACCAAATAACAGCTTCATTTAATGTAGTAACCCAGAAAATAGGCTATATTATGTGGTATCCTGTTTAAGAAAATGTAGATGCTAGAAACAAATTGCACTTTAATTTGAATTTCTGTGAATTGCCTTATAAGAAACACTCATCAAGAACATAAGTTTCGATACGAGTCTTATCGAATGGTCATTAGAGCCCTTTTTCATAAATTGTTATAATCTTTTTTAACCACATTTTCATTTCTTATTTTATAAATTAATGTTATTATTTCTGATATTCATGAAAATACGACAAAACTGTGTACTAAGAATTCCATTTTAAACGACATAAACTGAAGACAAAAAGTATCTGGTGTCTCCCTGCTGGTCCCTCCGCAATGGAGGGGGAAGGAAAGAAGTTTTTTACGATTACTGTGATTTTCACGACTGCTTAACCCCGTTTGCCATTCTTCACTGTTCAAAGACGAAAATTGCTCATCGTACATTAAGCAAGAAAAAACTTATGCATTCTAGCTGTTAATGTGTTTCCTTTAGCTGTTTGAAAGTAATTTCTACTCCTCCCAAAGAATTTTTTTTTCTTCTTTTTTGTCATCCCAAAGAATCAGCTTGTTGGCTTCTTCGTTATTGATTTATAAAAGAGTTACTATGTTAATTAAATATCTTCAATGGACGAACAATTCAAAAATTATTAGTAACATAAAAATACATATACTAATAAAGGCTGAAATCTGTTTATAACAAAGTGTTATTTTATACATCAGTATATAATTTCATTAATTCAAGTGATTAATATACTTTTATTGAACGTTTGTAATGTATATGTATGTATATACTACGTTATTTTATTTAAAAGACCAATTTTAAAAATGAAACTTTATAAATAATTACTTTAAATCCTTTTTCTTAGACATGATCCATAAAAAGATAATTACATACTTATCAAAAAAATTAAACCTTTATCACAGAACAGCTAATCATGAATTGCAGTACTAATAGTGTCAAAGTGATGTATGGCAATTAGACTTATTCTATGCTGCATATGTAAAGTAAAATTCAAGTTTGGATTCATACAGTTATTGATTTTAGTAACAACAATAATAATGATTTATTATTAATACCATTACATTGCAGTCAGAGATTAGCTCCTATATGATATAATTATAGGTTAAAACGATTTTTGTCTCATAGAAAATTACAAGCTATTTTACAACCTTCTTCAGTTGGAAAAAAACACATTAAAAAATTAGAGATTTACAGACATTATTAGTTTCTGTTTTATGCCTTTACAAATTTTATGTGTTTTTCTCAGATTTTCATTTTGAAAGATCTGAAAGGATTTTCTATTCAATAAAATTTTTTTTCTGTTCAAGATAATTTTAAAATTTTTTGAAGAGATACTTATATATATCTGTTCTATAACAGTTTTATATAAATTTAGATCTGAGAATTCTAGCTAGTTTTTTTAAAACAGTTAAGTTTATATTTTAAAAATGTTCATATTTCTTCCAGGTTTCCAAATTTAACAATATTCATGCTTTTTCTCGGATTATCTATAAGAACATTTTTTAAAATTCAACAAGGAAACTAGGTTTTCAATTCCATACCAATTTAAAGAAGTGTAATAAAAAGGAAGCTTAATTTGGAAATTAATTCGATGAATATAATATAGTCAGCCCTCCATTTTGCGAACCTCTATCTTGCGAATTTCTCTATTTCGCGAACTTTTTCCTGGAACCAAGAACATTTTATGATTTTCTTCGTCAAATAACCTCCACACACAAATAGCTAAGTGTATTTTCCATTTATCGAACTTTCTCTCTTGGGATTCGATTTTTTTTCTCTCTATTTTTGAAATATTTCTGGACCTACATGTGATGTAATGAGCAAGTAAAATCTTTTGAAACCATTAGACCTGAATTGTGTGAAAAAAAAATACGCCTGATGAGGTATTTCGTGCACTGCAAAGATGCGAGGAATGAGAGAACATTTTTTTTAAAAAAAAAAACGAAAAAACTCTAAACAAAATTAATAGACTTAACCAGTAGTTAAATTGAACGACACGCATTCTTAAAATTACTGGTCATAAAATATGCATGTTTAAAATTACTTGTAGGCTTAAAATTGGAAAATGTTATTAGAATTTTCGTTAATCATAATACAAAAGTAATTTTTTAAAGTTGGAAATATACTGAGTATTTCTTGACAAAGTTGTTTTTTCCCTCCTGTTTTCCTAGCCTAATTCTTTTTGATAGGTAAGATATGTAAAATAAATAGATATTAACTTACAAAAAAGGTGTGTGAACAATTAATTTTTTAATAATGTATAGTTATGTGAATTCAAAATTTGTTTTAAGTGGTTTTTAAACTATACTGAAAGATAAATCACCATTTCACGAAATTTTCCAAATAACGAACTTTTTTTCAGGTTTAGTGACGACTGTTTGTGAAATTTTTGTCATATTTTCAGGCGTATCGGAAATAATAACATTAATTTGTAAAACAAGAAATAGATGTGTTTGAAAACAGAATTATACAAACTATTTGTGAAAAAATTGCTCTAGGTTATTTTCTTAGAAAAGTAACATTTTCTTGTGAAAGACTCAAATTGAAAATGATTATTTTCTGATGAGTATTCTTACATAGTAATTTCAAATACAATTTGTAACTAAGATATGAGCAGAAAGAAATTTATTACATACCTATCAAACAAAAAAAAATTGAATTAAATACGCTAAGACAAATATTCCATCTTTATTCTTAACCCTATGGGCATTGTTTATGATACCCAAGAAAATGTAAATGTACTTGTTCATTCACTTGTGGATATCAGAAAATATTTGCACGGATTTAAAAGAAGAAAAAAAAGGACTGCACCCATTTCCTCGGCAATTTTAAAAGTTGAATAGTTTGTTTATTTTACTGCAACTGCGCATGCATTCTGAAACCGACTGTATCTGTCAATCAATTCTTAACCACACCCCATTGCTATAGGGTTATCTTTTTACAAGCATTATCGCTTTGACGTCATCCGAGTTGCAAACAACGCCATCTGTTGGATAAAGGTAGTTTTTGAAAACATGTCCGTGGCCTTAAATTATTACAACTCAGTTAAAAAATATTTGCACAACATTCTTGATCATGCAACCATGTATATTTATACTTACCCATAAAAAATGCAATATTAGATACTTATATAAATTGTTTAAGACAAATCTTTCAGAATCATATACCGAAAAAAATTTTAAGTGATAGAAATACTACGTTCACCTCTTCGAAATTTAAGCATTTCTTAAGACACAACAATGTTACTCAATTGTTAACTACTTCTCACAGACCGCAAACTAATGGAAAGGGGTTGAACATGTAAATCAAACCATCATTAGTGACAGTTCAAGTAAATCAAACCATCATTAGTAACAGTTCAAGTAAAGTCCCATGGACGAAAATTCTGGAAAAGTAACTCATCAGTATAATCAATCTCCACGTACAATAACAGGTTTTCCTCCAACCTACTTAATGTATGGTAATTTACCTTATGAGATTTCATTAAAAGAGATAATGAGATATATCCTCCCATAAAAGAAGCAAGAAAATTAGCCAAAGAAAGAATGGAACAATATTATAAAATAAATAAAATTAGATATGATAAAAAATTTCAGGAAGCTGATTTCAAGGTTGATGACCTAGTAATGTATGAGGAATTTCAATACCCCAATACAAGGAAATTAATTCCCCCTTATTCAGGCCCTTATACAGTTTGAAGAAAATGTTCTGATGTATTATTTGAAATAGATAGACCCAATGTCCTTAATAAAACTGACACTGAATTGGTTCATTCAGTCCGCTTGAGACAATTTCATCCATCTGAAAATTTTCAGTTGAATTACGATCAACAAAATACCCATAATAAACAGAATAAGAAAAGAACTAAAAGAAACCTCTTATGTAATACAGAAGTAACTGAGTTTTGCTTAACAAGACTTTTTGACGAATAATAATAATAAATGATATTTAATTTTTATAATATAGTTGTGTTATAAACCAGATATTCTTTATATTTTAACTGAGAAAACAATGTGCAAAATTTTGAGAAATTTTAATGTACTTCTCGTTATTTTATTTTAAGATGTCGAATGAGTGATATAGAATGATTTATGATAGAAATCGGTGTTTTAAAGTTGAATGATATAAATTTAATTATTAGAGAAATAACTAATGTAATAATACTAATGATATTGATTTTGATGAGAAACAAAAATAAAGTCACGTTGCATTCTTTTTTTCTCCAGTGAATTTTATTATTTTGTTAATTATTTTACTTACCAGTAACGTCCTTGCACGTCATTTAATATTAACTCTTCTATTCTTATATTTTATAACGCATATAAAATAAAATATTGTTTATTGTGTTGAATAGTACATATAAGTTGTGGTACACTGTTTTCATATTATTAATAATTTTATTTTATTAGTGTCTGTATTTTTATGTTTTTAAAAATGTGTTTCATATATGCAACATTTTGTGTACCAATATAAGATATTACTATGATGGTGCCAGAGTAGATTTTTATACAAAATTATTATTTTAATGTTTGTATGATACCATGTATTTTTATATCTACTATCTTATTGTTTGATATGATGTTATTTTCCAATAAAAAAAAATTGAATACATTATATGCTAGCTGTAATACAAATCTACTATTATGAAGGAATAGGAGGAAACGTGAGCTCTTATATTCTGGATGTCGAATAGATGTGAAAAAGCTAATTTTTAGTTATATGTATGGAATTTCATTTTATCAATTAACATTTTGGAAGTGTCATTACTGTGTTTGTTGTTATAGTTTTGTTTATTTTATTGCATTTTGATTTTAGTTTTCCTATTGCTTAAATATTTCTACTGTGTGTAATATGTGTTTCCAAATGATGTTATGTATTGTTTTGTACATAGTGAAAATTGATTAAGTTTGTAAAGAGAGAAAAAATCACGCCCTTGACTCCCTCTTAAAATTAGAGGGAAAATGTAAGGATAATTAAATTAGATTAAAAATCAAATTCCCTATCTAGCACTTAACTTTTATTTTTTCCATTACATCTTCAAGTATCAATTTAATCACTTAATTATTTCTCCGAAACAAATGGCCTAACCCTTAAACATTTTCTGATTCCAGATCATTATATTCAATAGCCCTATATGTCAGCATTATCTTTCAAGTACACTTATAAAATTCGCGATACTTAGAACATCTGTGCTTAAGTGGTGTAACCCTCTTAGTTTTCACGGTGGTGGCGTTCTTTTTTCTCTCTCCTCTCAGCGTCAGAGCTTGTATAGATTTCATCAAATAAAGATTCCTTTTTAAAATTAAGTCTGATTCTGGCTCAAAACATGTCATTCATGTAATAAAAGATCAATTTAATACGCAGAACTTTGAAAAGTACAATTCTTTAAGATTATTATTCATTTGAATTAAATATTTCTAAAACAGACTGAATGTTTCATTGGAGCTATAGATATCTATATGTTATTGTTTTTAAATTTCAAATTATGTATTTTCACTTATTTTTTTTAATAATCTAAAGCATTTATGATGTTACAGAAAACTGTCACTCCCAACTCGGAAGAAAATTGCCCTTTTGCTGAAGCAGCAAATAAAATAAAAGTAAGTAGATTGTGTTGGCTCGACGGACCACAAATATTATTGCGAATGGTACTGTATTCAATTAAAAGATGCGATTTTAAGACATAAACATTTATTGTGACTGCTTTGTGCAGTGTCTCCCTTGCAAGAGTGAGTACAAGTGAGGGTGAGCGAGGTGGGGGGTGACGATCGCAGCGCCAACATCCCGGCCCACGTTGAAATAACATTTCAAGAAACAAATAATGTTACATAAATCATACATAAAATTACAAATAATAAAAAATATGATCAATATGAAAAAATTGCACATTAAAATAAACAAAAAAAATATATGAATAAAAATATTAATGCGTACATTTTGAATGATTAATAGACATTTAAACACTTGGTAGTAAACAGATTTTTGAAATTCCTCTTTTAAAAATACCTTGAGGTGTCTTAACTTTAACAACTCTAATCTTTCCATCTGAACCTTTAACTATCTCTAAAATTCTTCCCATAGTCCATTTACATGGTGGAAGATTTTCATCTTTTAAAATAACCATCGAATTGGGAGTTACATTTTCTTTCTCAAATTGCCATTTATGTCTAGCCTGTAAATTATTAAGATAATCTAACCTCCATTTGCGCCATATAAATTGAACAAATTTTGTTAATTTTTGCCATTGAGATAAACGATTGTCTAATTTATCTGTCAAGTCTGGCTCAGGTAAACTTTGAAGAGGTCTACCTATGAGAAAGTGTCCTGGGGTGAGGACTGCAAAATCATTAGGATCAGAGGACATGGGAGTAAGAGGACGACTATTCAAAATACTTTCTATTTGAGTAGTAATTGTTATGAATTGTTCTAATGTTAGACGTGCATCACCTACTGTTCTTTTAAAATGATGTTTAAAAGATTTGACACCTGCTTCCCAAAGTCCTCCAAAATTGGGTGATCTAGGGGGAATAAATTTCCAAGTAATTTCTTCATTTGTTAAATAATTGGCAAGAATATCTGGTGGATTTTTTATCAAATTATATAAACGTTGCAATTCTCTGCTTGCACCTATGAAATTCGTAGCATTATCAGTACAAATTGAAGTACTTTTTCCTCTTCTACTAAAAAATCGTTTGAGAGTTGCACAATCATAGCTTCTGTGGTTAGTTCTGTGACAACCTCTATATGAATAGCTTTTGTAATAAAGCAAATGAAAATTGCAACATAACATTTATGGTAAATACCTTTTCGTTGGCCTTTATATTTAATATAAAATGGGCCTGTAAAATCTATTCCTACATGAGTAAAAGGAGAACTAGGAGTAATTCTTTCTCTAGGTAAATTTCCCATAATTTGTTCTAAATTCTTAGGTTTGTTTTTGAATGAGTGAGTGAGTGAGAGTATGGGTTTATGGCGCAAGAGCCAAATATGGCTAAACTGCGCCAAACATTTGTTAAAATTTGAAACTAATTATGTTAAAAATAATTAAAAAATGTCTCCTCAGTAAAATTTAAAATATCAAAGTATGTATAAGAAACTTATTCTATTGATAAAAGCAAATAAATTGTGGTGGGGAGTTTTACCCCCACCAAGTCAGACAATATATTAAAATAAAAAACAATTTCAAAAGGAGAATGGAACTATTTTGTTTAATACAAAGTTGGGCAATACATGTTGTTATAAAATTAGTTTCTACTTGTCCTGAATCGGGTTGGTGTTAAAGTGCGTATATATGCGCGAGGATCTGGCTCCAGTTTTTCCTCCACGTCATATACGAGCATGTCTTCGTCATCAGTAGTAAACTCCTGAGGTGCTGGCTTTCTGGGTTTATGTGGAGCCATTTTTATTTCAATTTCTGGTTTCTGTATTTTTGGTCGTTTTCTTCTATTTCTTGAATTTTGTTTTACATTTTTTGGGATTTCTGATGTATTCGAAGGTTCACTATTGGATGTAGTAGGGACAGACTCTGGTAAGGGAACTAATGGCTGAATTTCAGGTGAAAGTGCAGTAAATTTATTAAAGGTTGTAAGAGGGTGGGTTTCAGTTTCTAAAGATGTATTTGCAGTGGAAAGTGAGTTGGATGAGGAAGTGGATATTATGGATGAAGATGGTTCAATAGGGGTGATCGTTTTATTGGTTGCGATGAGTGAGTGAGTGAGTGAATGTGGGGTTTTCTGGCGCAAGAGCCAATTCTGGCTATACTGCGCCAAACATTTGTTATAAGAAATTTAAAATATTTTATAAAATATTTAAATATAATGATAATACAGTTTTAAAAAGTTAAAATTCCAATCACATTAAACCGTTTTCAAATAAATAAAGAAAATTTGGTGGGGATTTGCCCCACCATGTCAGACCATATATTAAATTAAAAACAATTGAAAAATAAGAATGGAACATGTTAGTTTAAAACAAAGTCAGGCAATACATGTTAAAAAAAAAATATATATATATATATATTTAGCTTTTATTTGTCCTGAATCGGGTTGGTGTTAACTTGCGTATATATGCTTGAGGATCGTTTAAAATATTTTTTGACATCTTGAATTTATCCAGAGGATCTGGCTCAAGTTTTTCCTCTACGTCATATACAAGCATATCTTCGTCATCAGTAGTATATTCTTGAGGTGCTGGCTTTATGGGTTTATGTGGAGTCATTTTTATTTCCATTTCTGGTTTTTGTATTTTTGGGCGTTTTCTTCTATTTCTTGAATTTCGTTGGGATGTGTTAAGATGTTCCTTATTGGATGTAGCTGTAGATTCTGATATGGAAACTGATGATTGAACATCAGTTGATAGAGTGGCAAATTTATTATAAGTTGTAAGAACTGGGGGTATTTCAGTTGGTAACGATGAAGTGGAAGTATTTAGGTTATTGCTAGGGGAAGTAGTAGTAGGTTGAGGGTCTGAGTTAGTAGCTGCTATTGAAGAGGTGGACGGCAAGAGCTGGGCTTGTGTTGAGGATGATGATCTGGAAATATTAGGAGTGGATTCTAATACTGTTGGTCTTGGCTTGGATGAAAGTGGTTCAAGTAATTTTAGAGGTGGACATTTTATTTTTGTTATATTTTCATCTGTTTGTGTAGAATTATTTGAAGTAGAAGATTTGGTAGCTTGAGCGTAAGTTTGAGATGACTGTGGGGCTATTAATTTACGTGCTTCTGGGTAAGAAATATTTTTATTTGTTTTTATTTCCTGTATTTGTTTCTCTATTTTCCATTTAAGGCATATTTTGGAATCTGATGGATGAGGTTGTGAGCAGTTTATACATTTTGGCTCTAGAATGCAATCTGTGGAAGCATGTCCAGCAGACGCACATCTAGAGCAAGTCAGTTGACCGCGGCAGGAAGTTTGTGAGTGTCCGAACCTCTGACACTTAAAACAGCGCAGAGGGTTCGGAATGTATGGACGGATTTTACAGTTCAGATATCCAGCTTTAATGCTTTTGGGTAGATTAGGGCTATTAAATGTTAAAATTATATGCTTGGTTGGTATAACTGTTGTATCTTTTTTTATTGTGATTCTTCTGACCTGGATAACGCCCTGATCAGAGAATCCATCCAGAATCTCTGCATCAGGGGTGGTCAACAGGTCAGGTTCGGAAATAACACCACGGCAAGAATTTAAAGTTTTGTGTGGACTTATCATTAGAGGACTATTTAGAAACGATTTAGCAAGAAGAAAGGACTTAGTTTGAAGAGCAGAGAGTGAGTCAATAAGTAGTTCACCGGAACAAAAGCCGATTACTGATTTCGGTTCTCCACCTATTCCTACGAGAGCTTTTTGTATTGCAAAGGGCGATTTCTTTGACATTTCATTGTTTTCTAGTGATAATAGTAAAAATCTGGCAGTCGTTGAAACTTTGTCAATGTTGAGAGTGGGTAATACGAGGCCTTTACCCGGGCACAGCAGCTTTGGATCCATAATAACGCGTATACCACTTCGTCCTGGCGTGCCTCCACCCACCACGGAGTCCAACAAGGGAGGCAGTGTGCCGGTCAACTGGCCAAAAACCAGGCACGGCGCTTACCTGGAGTACACCCAGAAGATAGTGATACAGTCCAGGGTGAGGATCCAACGGGTAAACCCGACACCCCTTATCTGCAGCACTAACCTATAGCAGTGTCTCTTCGGGGACACCGAAGAGAGGTACTACCAGCCGATTGACAGGAGCGGGCTCACTCCTGCCACCCGTCTACAGTGAAGCGTGGGCCAAAGGGAACGCAGAGGTATCCCCAGGCCACTAACCTCCTCCATATTGGAGAAGTGTGGCAAAGGGAACGCAAAGGATCCCCAGAACACCATTTTCCTCTTACGGACGCCGCACACGGCAAACATGCGGGTCGGAAAACCAACGTTGTTAATCAAAACAAATAAAGTAACATAATCAAAGTATTTAAATAAATATACGAAAAAGGAACTAAACTAACTCAATACAAAATGTAAACCATAATATGTTAGTAGTAAAACGTAAGTTTTTCATCAGAAAACAAAATTTGAACATAGTTCATTTTTGTTAGATTGGTCTGTGGTCTAGACGGGAAAGGAAGAAAAGGAAATTTGAATGGCAAGGAGAAGGGCCGAAAATAGAGAAAGATCATTAGGGTACCCTGGTTCTGAAGCCATGTTTACCAAAGACAGTAAACCCCTTAGAAGAGAAAAAGATCACTAGGGCACCTCGGGAGCGTGAAACCCGTACTCACCTAAAGAAGGTGAGCCCCCTGAGGGGTTATTGGTTGCGGTAACCACGGCATCAGACACAGGGGTTGGTGGCTGAGGCTGTGACACTGCTGTTGCAATTAAAGATGTAGAAGGCAGTAGTTGTGCTTGAGTTGAGGAGAGGATTTAGATATAGCAGTTGTGGATAAATGTATTTGTTTTAGGGATGGATAAAAGTGGCTGGAGTAATTTTAATGGTGGACAATTTACTTTTGTGATATTTTCATCTGTTTGGGTGGAATTGTTTACAATTGAGGGTTTTGTAGCCTGGGCATAGGTTTGGACTAACTGTGGTACTATTAGTTTTCGGGCTTCTACATATGATATATTTTTATTAGTTTTAATTTCCTGAATTTGCTTTTCGTTTTTCCACTTTGGGCATAGTTTTGAATCAGCGGTATGGGGTAGAGAGCAGTTAATAATTTAGGCTCTAGACTGCAATCGTGGAAGTATGTCCAACAGATGCACATCTAGAGCAAGTAAGTTGTCCCGGCAAGAAGTTTAGAATGTCCGAACCTCTGGCACTTAAAACAGCGCAGAGGATTCGTTATGTATGGGCGTATTTTACAGTTGAGATATCCGGCTTTTATTGTAGATGGGAGTTTTGGGTTATTAAATGTTAAAATTAAATGTTTGGTGGGAATAATTATAGAGTCTTTTTTTATTGTTATTCTTCTTACCTGAATAACACCCTGACCAGAAAATCCATCAAGGATTTCCGCATCAGGGGTTGTCAACAAATCAGGCTCGGAAATGACACCACGGCAGGTGTTTAATGATTTATGAGGAGATATGGTTACTGGTGAATCAAGAAATGTTTTTGTGAGGAGAAAAGATTTTGTTTGTAGGGCAGATATAGTTTCGATAAGAAGATCCCCGGAACGTAAACGTTTCACAGATTTCGGTTCACCTCCTATTCCAATCAGAGCTTTTTGAATGGCAAATGGCGATTTCAGAGACATGGCATTGTTAGGTAAAGATAAAACTAAAAATCGTGCATGTGTAGCAGTTTCGTCTATGTTAATTTTGGGTAAATTAAGGCCTTTACCCGGGCACAGCAGCTTGGGATCCATAATAACGCGTATACCACTTCGTCCTGGCGTGCCTCCACCCACCACGGAGTCCAACAAGGGAGGCAGTGTGCCGGTCAACTGGCCAAAACCAGGCACGGCGCTTACCTGAGTACATCTCCAGAAGATAGTGATACAGTCCAGGGTGAGGATCCAACGGGTAAACCCGACACCCCTTATCTGCAGCACTAACTCTGTTAGCAGTGTCTCTTCGGGGACACCGAAGAGAGGTATACCAGCCGATTGACAGGAGCGGGCTCACCCGCCACCCGTCTACAGTGAAGCTGGGCCAAAGGGAACGCAGAGGTATCTCTAGCCACTAATCTCCTCCATACTGGAGAAGCGTGGGCAAAGGAACGCAAAGGATCCCCAGAACACCGTTTCCCCTCTACGGACGCCGCACACGGCAAACATGCGGGTCGGAAAACCAACGTTGTTAGTCGAAACAAATAAAGTAACATAATCAAAATAGTAAAAATAAATATACGAAAAGAAACTAAATTAACGCAATAGAAAATCTAAACCATAATATGTTAGTAGTAAAACGTATGTTTTTTCACTAGAAAAAACAAAATTTGAACTAGGTTCATTTTTTTTTGTATAGGTCTGTGGTCTAGACGGGAAAAGAAGAAAAGGGAAATTTGAATGGCAAGAAGTAGGGCCGAAAATAGAGAAAGATCACTAGGGTACCCTGGGTTCGTGAAGCCCATGTTTACCAAAGACAGTAAACCCCTTAGGAAGAGAAAAAGATCACTAGGGCACCTCGGGAGCGTGAAACCCGTACTCACCTAAAGAAGGTGAGCCCCCTGAGGGGGTTTGTTTTTGAAACAAACAACACAATTTTGAACAATTTGTCTAGCAGTGTTTCTGCCACCTAATGGCCAGAACTTTTGTCTGACTAGATAAAGTAGGGTTTGAGCAACTACGTGCAAATTTTTTATAAATGGTAATAATTCATAATTAAAATAGTTAACCTGTGGTTTTTTGGAAGCAAAATGGGAAATTTCTGACTATATGTTAAATTTGAATTACTTAATCTACCACCAACTCTAAGTATGTTTTCTTTGTCAAGAAAGGGATTCAAACAAGTTAACTGACCTTTTTTAATAGTTCCCCCATTCCTAAGAATTTCAATTTCATTGTTAAAAACTGTTACCTGGATCCTTTTAATCAAATGAAGTTTTGCTTTCTGAAGTTCCTCGTTTGTGAGGGGACCTGAATGGCGAGATGTATTTGTGACATTATGCAGGAATCTGAAAATATAACTAAAAATGCGAAGTTAGTGTCCAAGATTGATGTCAAGCTGATATCAGATTGTTTTTTAAGTTCCGACAAGTAAAGTTCATCAGAACTGGTAATTGAAGGTTCAATAAATTGTTCAGGAATGTCTAGATGCTGGGGACCATTCCACCATAGAGTCAATGATGAAAGTTCTTCAGGATTTACACCTCGAGAGATGATATCTGCAGGGTTTTGAGCTAAAGGTATGTGCTTCCATTCATAGTTTTCCGTCAGAGTTTGTATCTTGGAAACTCGATTGCCGACGAATGTTTTCAGATGATTAGCTGGAGTGTTGATACAGGCAATTGCTATGGTTGAATCAGTGTGCAAGATGATTTTAGCTAAATGTACTTGTAGAGAGAGGCGAACTTTTTCCACTAATTGGGCCAGCAGTAGACACGCTGAGAGTTCGTCGAGGAATGGAGATGACCTTGATTGGTGCGGCACGAGATTTGCTGCCAATGAGCTTGGTTGTGGTGGTACCATCTTCTTTGACACAGTGCATGTACACTACGGCTCCATAGGCTGCCTCCGAAGCATCTGAGTATCCTAAAAGCATGAGCTTCACGTAGGAATCTGTAAGAATATATCGATCTATTTTGAGTTCCTCCAGGGCTTTTAGAGATGACACAAAATTGAGCCACTCTGGTGCGATTGCATCCGGTAAGAATTCTTCCCAATTCAATTTTCTAAGCCATAATTTTTGTAGAAAGATTTTTGCTTTGCTGATGACAGGGCCTATTAGTCCAAGAGGGTCGTAAAGTCTTGCTATGACGCTTAAAACATCTCGTTTTGTATAAGATGTCATTGAAGGGATTGAGACTTTGAACATGAAATAGTCTCCTGTTGGTTTCCAGCTAACACCTAAGGTTTTTATGGCTGATTCTGCGTTGGTTGAAAATGAGTGTTCTTGATCTGTAGATGAATTAAGAAGCTCCTTCGAATTGGAATTCCATTTATGTAATTTCATTCCACATGTTTCCAGCATATTTTGCAACTGGCATTGTAATTGGTGAGCAGTGTCAAGATTTTGTGCACCCGACACTACATCATCCATGTACACGTCTTGAAGAGCTACTTGGGAAGCTAAGGGAAATCTAGAAGCTTCATCCATAGCTAACTGTTTAAGTGTTCGTATTGCTAAAACGGAGCACTGGCGGTCCCATACGTGACAGTTTTCAATCTATAGATGACTGGTTCCTCATTAGCTCTTGTTTTCCACATAATCCTGAGAAGATCATATTGAGCTGGATCAATGAGAATTTGTCGAAACATCATCTGGATGTCGGTTGTGAAAGCTTTTTTTGGTTTTTTTGCGAAATCGTGTCATGATTTAAAAAAATTTTCCCCCCTTCCCATTTCCACCTTTCAAGAGTAGGTCATTTAGGTTTTAAACCTGAAGTAGAAAGGAACCATTAAAACAACTCTTAATTTGGTAGTTGTTTTATCAGGCCGAAAGACCCCATGATGGGGGAAGATAATAACAAATATTGTTTGTGGATGTTTCATTTTGAATGTTCTTCCATTTTTTCCATATGCCCCAAGTCTAAGTTTTGCTGAAAATTCCCTATAAAAAATTTTTCCATTTGTTTATTTTAGATAATCTTTTCCAAAGCGGGATTTACCAGAGTCTGTCCCTACTACATCCAATAGTAAAAATTTCGAATACATCAGAAACCCCCAAAAAAATGTAAAACGAAATTCAAGAAATAGAAGAAAAACGACCAAAAAATACAAAAACCCCAGAAAAAAATAAAAATGGCTCCACAAAAAACCCAAAAAAGCCAACACCTCGGGAGTTTACTACAGAGGGCGGACTTTGCTCGTATATGACGTAGGGGAAAAAACTGGAGCCAGATCCTCGCGCATAAAACGCATTTTTAACCCCAACCCGACCCCAGGACAAGTAGAAACTAATTTTATAACAACATGTATTTCCCCAAACCCCTTTGTTTTAAAAACAAAATAGTTCCATTCTTTTGAAATTGTTTTTATTTTAATATTTTAAACCTGATTCGGTGGGGTAAAACACCCCCACCCAATTTTTGCTTTTATCAATAGAAAAAATTTTCTTATACATACTTTGATTTTTTTAAATTTTACTGATGAGACATTTTAATTATTTTTAACAACATATTTTAGTTACAAATTTTAAGAATGTTTGGCGCAGTTTAGCCATATTTGGCTCTTGCCCCAAAAAACCCATACTTCCCCCTTTCACCTCACCCAAAGCTGATCTAGTTTTCTTCTTTGGGCCTAAACCTTTTGAGTGTCCTAAGCCTTGTATGTTTTTTAACTGGCATTTGTACTACATTTTTAAGGTTTTATTGCGCGTGTGAGTTCTTTTTGATAATGATTTTCCCAATTTTCCCTTTCCCCTTGTTTAATGGTTTTTGACCTTCGTTAATTGTTTCTATCCCCCAAAAAATTTTTTGTAAATTATCACTTTTTTATTTCTGATATGAAACCGCAATATTGATTTTGTTTGTATGAATGTGGGGTTTCCCGGGTTTGGGGGATGTATCCAAAAAACTGATCTACGAAATACAAGTGCGTTGTCTGATGTGCGAAAAATTTCCCTTCCCCAATTATGTCAAAAAAAATGCCTCTACCCAATTAGCAAATCGTTTTTTTCCTGAACACCAAATTTGGGATCTGCTAGTTCCGGGGGTTTTATTTTTAAATTATTGAGGTTTTTTTTGAGAAACGGGGAAAAAAAGTCTGTAATTTTTGGGGACAACCGAAAATCTAAAGTTGTAGAAAAGACCCGCTGCCATTTATTAGTAGCGTTTAATTTGACTTGACTATGGTTTTTTTTCCCCTTCTAAAACGGGAGACGGGAAAAAATTAACTCTGTTTTGTAGCCCCAAAAAGGGGTTTGCGAAATTTTGCGTAACGATATTCGACAGGGCTACCAGAATCCAAGACTGCGCGAGCTTGGATGCAATTTCCCCTGTAGAATGATTCAAAACCCAAACTAATGCTGTGGGTAGAATTACGGTTTTGTTCCTACTGGACAAGAGAGGGAAGCGGCTGTATTTTTCCCTGAGAAACTGTAAAACCCTCGCGGGGGGTTGCCCTGACCTTGTAGTGGGGGACGCGCTAAAAAATCGGGGGAGCGTTGGCAGTTTCCCCCCTTTTTTTTGTGAAGTGGGTTTTGTCGAAAAACCACATACAATTCCCAAAAATGCTTTTTATTTACACTTTGAAATTTTGGGGATCACTTGCAAAATTGGGGACAAATATTATGCCCTTTGAACCCATTTCCCCTTTTTCTGTAAGACATTTAATTTTAAAAAGGAATCACACTTAAAATGGGGTGTTTTTGCACACAAAATGCATGAATAAAACAGAATTGATAGATTTTAAAAAAAAATTTTTTTAATTTTCGTCTTGTATAAAAAATTGGTTTTACGAAGGTTTTTTTTTTTATATTGCTTAAAAAATTAAACCCCGTTTTTTAAAAAGAAAAAGAAGTCACCCAAAATTTTGGAACTTCGGTTGAATTAAGGCTGTACCCCAAATTGTTTTAAAGTCTCTTTTTTCCAGTTTTTGAAGAATAATGTTTAAGATTAAAAAGTCCGAAAGATTGTTTCTTTCAAATTCCCAAACCTTCAAAGCGCGAATGTTTTTTTTTTTACATCATCAATTAGGTTTCTTTTAAAACTTTTGCTGATTCATAATTTAATTTTTAAAGGTTTAAGGGGTTCCTTTTTGGGGTTTCGGGCTATTGCTTTTTTTTCATAGCGTTTTTTCTAAAGATTTAAATAAAGATTCAAAAAGAATGCTAATAGTCTCTTTAAATTTTTTTCTTCAGATGTTAATGCAGCTTTGAGATAAGCAATTTTTTCCTGAGGAGAGTTGTGAATTTGTTGAGAAATGTTGTTAAATTGTATTTTAAAATTGTCCATTCTTCAAAAATTTTCCAGAAAAAATTTGGTAGGGGATTTCTGGAAGTTTTATTGATAATTGTGGTCGGTTTTGGGCCTGGGCCATACTTGTGTTGAACTTGGAACATTTAAATTCCCAAGCGTTTGATGAAGATTTAATTTTATACTTTATGTTAAAAATTTTTTCCGAATATTCTTCGGGTGCAAAATTTTAGCATTGAACCCAGAAGGCCCACTATTAAATGTTCCATTTCCCGAATTCAATTGTTTTAAGAGAGTTCTTTTCGATTAAGATCTTGAAGTTCTAAGGGTATTATCTACATCCCCCACAATTACTTTCAATGTAATTTTTAATTTTCGTAAAAATTTAAATTTTTTTACAGGGAAAGTATAGGCGTTCTTTTTTTTTTAATTTTTTTAATTGATTCCATTTCCGACTTTTGCGGTAATAAAAAGATGATATATAATTTTTGGAATGAAATAAAAAAATAGAGGGGATGAAATTCTTTCCTCTTTTAAAAAACAGAGCGTTGCGAGAAGAAGTCAAATGAATGTTCTTAATGAAAGAATGAAAACACTAGAAGTGATGGGGGCTTTAATATAAACAGTTCAAAAAAAGGCCCATGGTAGGGGGGAAAAAGAACACAAAAAGAAAGCAAGGGGTCCTTTTTTTGACGTTCGAACAACCCTTTGGGGGTTGTTTTTGGGAAATTTTAAACAAAAAAATGCGTATATAATTTAGTTTAAAGCCTTAAAAAGCGGATATCCATAAGTTGCTGAAGATTCGTAGTCGACGGACCCCAAAAATTATTGCGAAAAGGTACTGTATTCAATTAAAAAAATGCGATTTTAAGGCATAAAATTTATTGTGACTGCTTTTGGCAGTGCCCCCTTTCAAGAGTGAGTACAAGTGAGGGGAGCGAGGTGGGGGGGGACGATCGCAGCGCCAAAAGATTGAATTCTTTTAATATATCTAAAAAAGTCACAGTGTTGGGAAAAAAATTTTTTTATTTTCTTCTTTTTCTGGCATATAATTAACTGTAAAATAAATATGTTTATTTTTAATCAACTACAAAAATTTTTAAATTTTCATTTTTTTCTTTTTAACATTGAAAAAAAGATTATTTATAGTGTTAATCATAAAATTAAACTATTATATTTATTTATATCTAAACCTATTATTAAATCTATTTTTCCCCATTGTCAATGTTACTAAAAAATTGGCTCCCTCGTAGAATCAAAAGGGAAAAAATATGTTTAATTAGGAAATTGAACATGATACTGATGATTAAAGCAATTATAGTTTTATTTTGCTTTTAAAAAGTTTTAATACGGTAAAATAAATTAATTATTCACTTTTGTTGTTCTTATTTTAATTTTTTGAAATATCGATATTGATAAACCATTTTATGCTATTTTTCAATTTTTACAAAACTATTGAGTTTGGGGTGTAGGTTAGAATCAATGGCGGTTTAGTTTAAAATAAGTATATACACTGGTGTGCCTTTAAGCAACAATGTAAATATTTAGCAGATACCCTGAAATTCGAAAAGGGGGTCTGGAGATCAGTGGGGGAACACGTAAGCCGTAGAAACGTCATGCGTATGCAAATATCAGGAACAAAACGTCAGAAGCGATGTGAGCGTACGAAAAACGCGTGATGTCGGCGCGCGCTTAAACAGTAAATGAAATGGGGAGGAGACCAACACCATATTCTCTCAATGCCAGTGAGTCAGTTCGTGAAATATGGCTAGAAGAAATCATCTGGATATTCACCGTGGAAGAAGACGGTAAGCTGGAGGAGGGGCGTAGTGTCACCCGTGCAGCTGCAGGGGGTTCGGGAAACAACAAAAATGTCGTTTCGCGCACTTGGGAAAACGTTCCAAACCACGGTACAGTTGTTAGAAAAGGGTTTGGTGTGGCCCCCCGGGACGCAACTGCGGATGACCGATATATCATCCTGCAGGCGAAAAAAATTCGACAGCACTCAGCAAGCGCCATTGCTCAGAAACCTGTACAGCAACAGGTCGATAAGGTAGCGGTTTACTTGGCCAACGCCTTCCAAAAGGGGGGCCCGTTCACCCGCCGTCCTGAACGCTGCCTCCCGTTGAAAAAATGGCCCCATGCCACCGTTTACAGGGGGCAGAGAGCCAAAAAATGGACAACTGATCAATGGGGTCGTGTTCCTTTACGGATGAGAGTCGGTTCGTCCCGAAGCGATTCTCAACGCGTTTTTTATTTGGAGATCGGGGCCTGGTTTTTTCCCAGTAACATCAAAGGGAAAAACACGTTACGGTGGTCAAAAGTTCTTGTCTGGGGGGCATTATGCTGAACGGCGGAACTGAGCTTCCCCCTTTTTGACAGAGGGTCTGTAACCGGGGATCGCTATTGTGAGGAGGTACTTTTTTCCCCTCTGATCTTTTCCGAGGTGCCATTGACCCGACTTCATCTTTATATACGCACGCCAACCCCCTTGCTGTTAAGCTGGAAAGTGAAGATATCACTCGAATGGATTGACCAGAGTGCTCCCCAGATTAAAATCCCATCGAACATGTGGGGATGCTTTAGGGAGACGTATTGCTCACGCTCACATCTCCGGGTACAACCAACAACTCAAACAGATGTTGATTGAGGAATGGGCACTCCTTCCTAAAGAAATGTTGCACCAGCTGGTTCTGAGTATGCGGAGACGGTGCAAAGCAACCATTGTAGAAATGGGGGCATATACCATATTAGGAACATCTGCTTGTTGTTCTTCCTGTTGGATAGACAATCATGATTCACGATACTATGCGTTCAATTAAGCTTGTTTTTTGTTTGATTCCATACCGTATGCGTTGTATTCCTTTTTTAGCGCCGATGCTTTCGTCATCCTTTCGTACATAATACTTCCCTCATTTCAGAATTTCATGTCTCTCAGATGATTTTTCGTGAAGTTATGGCAATAAACCCACCTGTTGCTTAAGTTTTGCACACCAGTGTATTAAGACAATTTTATTAATAAAATTGTATCAAATAATTGTAAATGAAAGTATAATTCAAATTTTTTGAAAATGCTTTTGTCTGATCTTATTTTTGTAAATAATTTACATGAAAAAGGAAATTTTTGAGTGAATCTGATTTTTCTACTTATTTGAAACTTTTAAGTTAGTCTTTTGGAAGTTTTCTCATTTAAGTGTGTAATCATTTTAATTTCTTGTAATCTTAAATTTCTCTTGGTGTTTGAAAAGTGAACTTTTCTTAATGAGTAGTATGATGTATAAATGTTTTACGTGTCATTAATCTAAGTGTCAGAATTTACTTTTGTTGTAATTCCCTTTATTTATTTAAATCTAATCAACTTGAATTTTTTACTTATTTTATATGAATCATTAATTAACTGTTACAAAAATTTTTTTAGTGATTTATAAGGCATAAGAAAGGAATCTCATGTATTTTCTAGCTTAAGTTTGTATTTCAAACTTATAACAAAAAATTTTGTCATTGATTCTTTGTTCTCAAATATATATATTATACTTCTGTTTCAGGCTTTGTCTACTTTATTAATTGAATTAAGTAAAATTACAGATTTTGGATCTGAATCCAAACGCTTGTATGGATTAAAGATCCAGGGACTAAGTTGA
>BMAV01023101.1:0-18951 GCA_019973955.1 Trichonephila inaurata madagascariensis | reverse complement strand
CAAACATACGCACAAGTGTCAAACCCTCATCTGTAACCACAACAAAAATGATGAAAAATATTACGAAAATAGTATGTCCCCCCTTTTAAAACTATTTTGCAACCTTTATTTCCCAAAACTAAAATGTTTTTCCAAAATTCTGTAGTTAACAAATCATCAACCACAACTCAAGAAAAACCCTTCCCCCCAAAATCTTCGTCACATTTAAATCGTCAAGAATTTCAACCTCTTTTCCCTTTAATAGACATACGCCCACCATACAATAGTTTATCTACACCTTATTTTCTTCATCTAATAAAGCACTTTCTTCACCGATATATCAATATTTACCCCCTTACCAGCTGAAACATGTCCTGTTTGAAACTGAAACCCTATATCCAATCCCAAACCATCAATCCCAGGATGAAAAACAAACTTAAAAACCCGCAAAAAAAAAGACGTCCAAAAAAGAAGTGTACCTCCAAAATAGACATAAATTGACGCCTCAAAAACCCAAAAAAACACCCCTTTTTACAGGATACATCAGACGAGGACATGATTATATGATGTTGAAGAAGGGGTGGAATCACCAAAGACTTTTAACCCAAAAAAATTGACCCGGATGAATACGCCCGGGAAATTCCCGTATAATAAAGGGGAATTTTCAGTTTTAAAAACCCCCAACTTTTCCTAAAAACGTAAAGAAGTGATTTTATTATTTGACACCATAACTTTTATATATATATAAAACATATATTGCTTTTAACCTTAGTCTAGTTTTTAACTTTTAAATTTTTGTTTAACATATAACTTTTTCCCTCCTACGAGATATTTTTTTAAATTTATTTGAATTGTGGGATATCCCCCACAAAAATTAAATGCTTTTATTTCATGAAAGTAAAATTAATATTTTCTAATATTTTCCCTTTTATATTTTATTATACTGTTTTTTTAAATATTATAATACCTTTTAATTTTTTTTAAAAATTTTTGGCGCAGTATAGCCAAAATTTGGGCTTTGCCCAGAAAACCCCACCCTTTCACTCACTCACCACTACGAGAGCCAGTGTGAAGATTTTTGATGTCCTTATTTTTGAACGCCGTGGTCAAAAAAGTCGATTTTGATGATTTCAAATCCATCATTTCCCACCAATGAAGCGTTGTTTTCAGGAGCTTTTTGAAGAGTACGACAATGCGGGGCGGGGTTAAAAAGGTACGACGGAGAAATGGTGAAAAATCTCCAACTGGAGGGGGCCTTTCACGTCCCATCTTTTCCCAGTAATGTCGTCACACTGCAAATCATTACAGGCTTGGGAGGATTTATATCCATTTTAATCACAGTTGTTGTGTTTATTTACCACCAACGTTTTGGGACAAATGGGTTTGAATCAATTTCTCAGCAATTTCAAGCTCCCTATTTTTCTCGGTTTACTTTACGGACACAGCCCTTTTGGGGGCATGATATTCAACTGCGTGGACGACAGATCGAACAGTTGATCTCGATCACTGCCGCCCTCAACAAGACGAGAAAACTTACTTTCGCACCCTCAGACATTTCACCTCGATCTGCCATCTGTTGTTTGGGTTTTGCTACCGATGTTTAATTTCGAGGTTTATAAAGATCTACACAATAGTGATCAACCCCCCCCTATCTCGCATGTTAATGGTGGGGGACACGACTTCCCCCCACTTACATTTTCTCGCGCAGACCGGGGGTAAATTCACACGGTTGCAGTTATCACCGAAAAATGGTTCAGAACAGGGGGGAAAAAATTTGTTTTAAATGTCACGAAGTTCGAATGCTGCCGATGCAGCAATTCCAAAACATCCAATTTTAATTGGGAAACTTTCAGACCATGGTGGAACTCTTCCGCCAGGGTATTTTCAGGAGATACCCCACCACTGAAATCTCATAGCGTTCAAACGTGCAAAAGCGTTAGTCGTGAATACGCTTTAACCAGAGAGAAGGGTCAAATATGTATCTTCAATCCCCATCAACACCAGCCAACAGTTTGGAGAAAGGTCAAAAACAGCGAATGGCCTTTTTCGGGGCTTTTCCATTCCGATATTGGAAACATCGACTGCTTTGTATTCGTCACCGTCGATGGGCCAACTTTATTTGGGCCCAAAAATTGCTTATCCAGCCCGTTTTAAAAGCCCTGTATTTCAGGTACAAGAATCGTTTAGAGGGACACCATCAATCCACACACAGGGGTCGACAACCCCACCCTCCCAAATGTGACTTTGACATTTGGGGCGAAGAGGGGCCCTTTTCATGGCCCACAACACAGATCCAAAGGGAAAATTTATGAATTTTTGCCATTTGAATGATTCACCAAAGTTCCCTACCTATTCAACCGAATATGGAGGGAGCAGGTGACCTACCCCTGGCAAGAAACCATAGTGATTCCCATTCTAAAACCTGAAAAGATCCAAAACCCCCCTCAGTTGACCGATAGCACTCACAGCTGCCTTTGTAAGACACTAAACGTATGGTAAAGCCCGTTTCGTTTATAAAACTTGAAAGGAATCGATACCCCTTTTCAGAGTGGCTTCCCAAAGGGAAGATCCACTCGACAACATTATCATGCTTAAAAAAAAAGGAAATGCATTTGTCCAGGAATCATCTTTTTTTTTATTTTCTTTTTATTTCGAAAAGGCATATACCCTATTGGGGATGGAATACCCGCACCCCTTTTTTAACTTTGGTCTTCGAGGAAATTTCCCCTCAGGGGCCTCACCTTCTTTAGGTGAGTACGGGTTTTACGCCCCGAGGTCCCCATGATCTTTTCTCTTCCAAGGTGTTTACTGTCTTGGTAAACATGGGCTTCAGAACCCAGGATACCCTAGTGATCTTTCTCTATTTTCGGCCCTTCTCCTTGCCATTCAAATTTCCCTTTTTCTTCTTCCCGTCTAGACCACAGACCTATACAAAAAAAATAAACTTTGTTCAAATTGTTTTTCTGATGAAAAACTACGTTTACCAATACTAACATATTATGGTTTACATTTTATATTGCGTTAATTTAGTTTCCTTTTCGTATATTTTTTTTTACTACTTTGATTATGTTACTTTATTTGTTTTCGACTAACAACGTTGGTTTTCCGACCCGCATTTTTTGCCTGTGCGGCGTCCCGTAAGGGGGAAAATGGTGTTCGGGGGATCCTTTGCGTTCCTTTGCCCACATCTTCTCCAGTATGGAGGAGATTAGTGGCCTAGGGATACCTCTGCGTTCCCTTTGGCCCACGCTTCACGTAGACGGGTGGCAGGAGTGAGCCCGCTCCTGTCAATCGGCTGGTAGTACCTCCTTCGGTGTCCCCGAAGAGACACTGCTGGGTTAGTGCTGCAGATAGGGTGCGGGTTTACCCTTTGGGATCCTCACCCTGGACTGTATCACTATCTTCGGGTGTACTCCAGGTAAGCGCCGTGCCTGGTTTTTGGCCAGTTGACCGGCACACTGCCGCCCTTGTTGGACTCGTGGTGGGTGGGGGCACGCCAGGACGAAGTTGTATACGCGTAATGGATCCAATGCAGCTGTGCCCGGTAAAGGCCTCGTATTTCCCACAAATTTAACCTTGAATCAGATAGTAGTAGTACACGTTTTTATTTTATCACTGCCGAATGGAAGATGTCCAAAAATCTCCTTTTGCCATACAGAAAGCCCACAAGGAATCGGGGAACCGAAATGGGTTTAAAAAATTTACGATCCGGCGATTTGCTTGTAGAAACGAAATCCGCTGCACAATCAAAGTCTTACTTATCAGCAAAGACATTCCTTGATATTCCACTTGAAGTTGTGTTCCACACAGATCTCTCAACTCTAGCCGAGATGTACTCCCGAACCTGACTTAGAGCACCTCTGAGTCTGAAATCCTTGAAGGATTTTCAGATCAGGGTGTGAATCAGGTCAGGAGATTTACAATAAAAAAGAACACTACAGTTTTACCTACAAAGCATTTAATTTTAACATTTAATAGCCCTAATTTACCTACTTCAATTAAAGCTGGATATCTTAATTGCAAAATTCGCCCATACATTCCGAATCCTCTGCGCTGTTTTAAATGCCAGAGGTTCGGACATTCGCCAAATTCCTGCCGCGGTCATTTAACATGCTCTAGATGTGCGTCTGTTGGGCATTCTTCCACTGACTGTACTCTAGAGCCGAAGTGTATCAACTGTTCAGAAGGCCATCCATCCAATTCCAGGTTCTGCCCAAAATGGAAAATAGAAAACAGATTCAGGAAATAAAACAAATAAAAATCTCTTTATCCAGAAACCCGCAAACCTAATAGTCCCGCAGAAAACACAAACATATGCCGAGGTTGCTAAAACTTCAACATCCACTTCTACTCAAACAGATGAAAAGGTAACACAAATTATATGCCCGCCTCTAAAGTTGTTTCAGCGTGTACCAAAAACTTCATCCTCTATCCTTGCAGTTTCAACATCATCAACTCAAGCAAACCTCTTGATACCCTTATCTTCAAAAGCAGCTTCAATTTCTAAGACTTGAACACTTATTCCTACCCCTTTTTTGCTGTCCCTTCGTCAACCATATCCCCCTCAGGGTTTCTCCACCTCCTTTAGGTGAGTTCGGGTTCACGCCCCGAGGTACCCTAGTGATCTTTCTCTTCCTAAGGGGTTTACTGTCTTTGGTAAACATGGGCTTCACGAACCCAGGATACCCTAGTGATCTTTCTATTTTCGGCCCTCTGCCATTCAAATTTCCCTTTTCTTCCTTTCCCGTCTAGACCACAGACTAATCTTACAAAAAGAACTACTCATTGAAACAAACTCCGCTATTTAAACAAAATCGTTTCTCCTCACTAAAACATTTTTAAACTCGCCTTTAATTGTAACTCCGCATTAATCTCTCAACTTTTGCAGAGGTGTTATTTCAAAACCTGACTTGATGAACACTCCTGAATCAGAAATCCTTGAGTTATTTTCAGATCAGGGTGTAAAACTCAGGTCAGGAGAATCACAATAAAAAAAAAGACTCTACAATTATTCCTACAAAACATTTAATTTTAACATTTAATAATCCAAAACTACCAAACACAATAAAAGCCGGTTACTTGAATTGTAAAATCCGTCCCTACATAACGAACCCTCTGCGCTGTTTCAAATGCCAGCGGTTCGGTCATTCTCAAACTTCCTGTCGTGGGCAATTGACGTGCTCTAGATGTGCATCTGTTGGTCATTCTTCCACAGATTGCAGTCTGGAGCAGAAATGCGTCAATTGTTCACAATCTCATTCCTCCGACTCAAAACTGTGTCCTAAATGGAAAACTGAAAAGGAAATTCAAATAATCAAAACCAATAAAAATATCTCGTATCCTGAAGCCCGAAAATTAATAGTCCCACAAATATCTCAAACATACGCAGAAGCTGCTAAACCCTCAACAAAAACCACAACAACCCAAACTGATGAAAATATTACAAAAATATGTCCACCTTTAAAACTACTGCAACCTTTGGTATCCATTCCAAAGCCAATAATGTCTTCTAAAATACCTGTAATTAACAAATCATCAGCCACAACTCAAGCAAACCTCTTACCCCCCACATATTCTGTAACAGTTACCTCGTCATCAGAATCTCAACTATTTGTTTCTTTAATAGATACTACGCCCATCACATCTAATAGTTTATCTACATCTACTGCATTTGTTTCATCTAATAAAGCACTTTCTTCATCCGATGTATCAATGTTTACACCCTTACCAACTGAAACATGTCCTGCTGTTGAAACTGAAACCTTGTATCCAATACCATACCTTCTACATTCCAGGATACAAAACAAACTTCAAAAAGTCGCAAGAAAAGACGTCCCAAAAGAAGCATTACCTCCGAAATAGACATAAAATTGACGCCTCACAAATCTAAAAAGAGCACACCTATACAGGAATCATCAGACGAGGACATGCTTGTATACGATTTTGAAGAAGAGGTGGAATCACCAACGAAAAATAATCCCTTGGGGAAATAGACAAATTTTCGGAAGAATGGTGGCAGACTGAAGCTTGGAAACGTGAAGAATACTCTCACACGTTGACTCCAACCCGTAACAGAAAATGTCGGAATTAAAAAAAAAACTTTTAAAACATTTTGCAACATACTTAATTGTATTGTAAAACAAAATTTTACATTTTTGTCGTGTATCAATTTAACTTTTACTTTATGCCTTTCTTTGTTTTAAATTTATCCGTTATCTTAAGGTCTTGCTTGACATGTTGGGAGTAACACATCACCACAATGTATTTCCCACTTTTGCCTTTCAATAAAATGTATCAATTAAATATGAATTTTTAAAACTTTTTAAGGGGGTCACTTCACGCAGCATTTTCCCTATCTCTGTAATGTTAAAAATGACCAAGTTTAAGGAACATTTTTTAAAAATTGGCAGGTTGTACAGTCATGAATTAATTTTGTGTGTATTCATTGTGTTGTTTTTATTATTTTAATGTTAGCATTTTTCAAAATTTTGATTAGTTTTTTTAAATTCATTTGTGGAGTAACATTTCAAAAAATTTAAAACGATAAAAATTCTTGTACATTTTAATCCATAAATATTTTTTGAATAATTTTTTTGACAAAATCTCTCATTAAAATATTTATTTTTTTAAGTGTTAACACATGTGCAAAGTTTCAAGGCTATACAATAAGTATATTTTTCAAAAATGTTCCTTTTGTGTTGAAATTTACACTTTTGAGAAATACAGATTTAAAGTAAAAACTTACCATTAACTAATGCATAAACGGATTGCTGTGGTGTCATCTGCAAGATCATCTTTTTGTCTACATTTTGATTGTTTGTTTTTAATTCTAGCTTCTTTGGTTCATTGTAAAACTGCCTATTCTGCTTTTCTAATACATGCATAATCTACTTCTTGCAACGCTCGACAGTTGTAAAATTCAGGGATTAAATGTTTAATACATCTAAAACTTTTTATTTGGTAATAAAGCTTTCATTATATAAATATATAGCTTCATATACTGTAGTTTTTAAAGTTCCCAACTGCACAAATACAGTTTTTTGAATTATACACCAAATACTATTTCCGCTTTCACTAATATTTTGAGTTTTATTAAGTAGCATTTAGATAAAATTTCAAGACTAGAGACCTCTAAATACTTTTTTTATGCAATTCCTAATTGCAATAGGTAAGTTGTGTTTATGCTTATATGTGTAACCTTTCAGTTTGGACATATTATATATACACCACAAGTCATCTCCCATGGGGCATAAACCGTGTCGTAGATTCAAATTTGTGGAGATTTTATCAAAAAATACAGCCCAAATAGCTTGCCTTATGGCTGACAAGTTTCCCGAGTTGTTTTGAATAGCCAAAACATAGTATCTTTAAAATTTGTCTATTTATGTATCTGTCAAGCCATTATGGCATCCTAGAATTTTTATGTCCTCATGCTGTTTGCCTTTTAATTTTGATTTTAACGCCCTAAGTCATGTCCCCATCATTTTCTCACACACACACCACACAACATGACCAACACATTCTAATTTTTCAATATTGACATATCTTTAAGGTTTAGATTCTAAAACTGCTTTGTATGCTTTAGAGTCCTCATAGAGTCCAAATATTGTGTATATCGTAAATTGTGTAATGTCTGTGTGAGCGATGAAAGATACAAAAATAAAAGAAGTACATCTCTTCAACTTCCGTTCCCCTACTATTTACAATGTAACTTGCCGAACTCTCATCGCTATATACATTGCTGTTAAAATTACATGAGCATTTCCACAACAATATTTCAGTATCAACAACCTTCCCAGTGTCCAAACTAACTGCCGTAACAACACCATTTATATGAGTATGGCCCCTCTTTTTTGCCAGGTACCATCGATAGCCACAGATACATTTTAGCATCCATTATTAAATGATATCTTTTCGGCAGCAGCTAATGTCAGACACTTTAGTAACTTTCTCTGTCTCGTTATTTAATGTATTCATGGAATCGTAAAACCACTTTAGTGTAGGTGACAAATTCATAACTCCGCAAAATATTTTTGCAACTCTTCTTTTTTAATATACCTCATAGCATATGAAAGTCTATTGTTCACTTCATATAATTTTGTATCTTTTTTGATTAACTACTGTTTTAGTAAACCTGATATTAAGAAATGTTTGAATAAGACCACAAAAGTCACAACATATTAACAATTTTGTAGCCAAAATTTATGTGAATACCTTGGTTTTTACATTTTATTTATGTTATTAATGTTGTTTCAAAGCACAAGAAAACAGTACAGTGTCAGTCATTTAACAGAAACATTCAAATGAATCAAAAAAAGAAACATACTCTTTATTAAACTTACCTAACTTTGCTTTTAAAGCTGAATTATTTTTGTTTAAATCATCTGACTGTTATGCAACGTTTAATTCATCGAAAGTTTGGGTTTTTGTACATTTTTTTCCAAACTTTCATTTTTAAAGCGTTTATTATTTAACCGAGTTGTAAAAACGTTTTTTAAACATTTTATCTCATTATTGTTTTTGATGGAAAACACTATTCCACACGATAGCAGAAATTCGTTGTATTTAATGAGGTAAAAAAATAGCATGCGGCTGTAAAAAAGTAAACAATCATCTACAACTATTCACTTCACTTCTTTCCTGAAGAAGTTGCTGATCAAAATAAATTCTTTTAATCAATTTAAACTATTTGAAAAGGCTGAGAAAAGTAGCATGTGTCTTTTGTTTTGATTTGAGGGGGGCGTGGCGATCCGCTGTTTTAGGGTTTGACAGGTGTAAACAACTTTTTTAAAAATATTAAAAATACTTCTAATTCAGTTAGAACCAAAATTTATAAATTGCATTAGAAAGAAAAAGAGTGGGATTTTATTTTTCAATCAAAATTGAAAAATCGATTTTCACCCGGATTTTCGTGAGGTGACCCCCTAAATGAATTTTCATGCTTAAATATAACTTATATCTTTATAATGTAAATTTGTAACTTTAAAAAAAAAAATTTTTATGGAAATTAAAACAAATGTTTGGCGCAGTATAGCCGAAATCGGCTCTTGCGCCAATAAAACCAAAAATCACTCACTCACTTACTCGGATGCTGCGTGGACTTCATTGAACCTGAAGAGCCACAATGGTTTGCATTGCAAGAATCTTTATGACCGTTAAACCAAATCTCGTACTCAGCTGAATTTTTTTTAAGTTCACCTTTGGCTATTTCACACTCTTTAAAAATATTTAGATTTTACTTTAAAATCAATAACATATCCCATCAGCATGTTTATGACACAGCCAACTCCAATCTGAGATGTATGCCCCCTGGTCAACCAAGTACCATCGAAAGAAACCGCAATATTGGTTACACCACTGTTTTCTGCATTGTATGCTTTCTTAATTTCACTTCTGATGCGATGGAAATGTTTCTCGGATGCTTTCACAAGTGAAGAATGCAACATCTTTTTGAAAGTGTTAAAAGTTCTGCTGGACATTAAATGCATATTCATAAACATTCAGAACTTTTCAAAAGCTTGATGTCCACGTCCGAAACTCAAAAATGCTTGTGTAGCTCGTAAATTAATATCATAGGGATGATTTAGTCCACTTTTTTCATTAAAAATATGCTCAGAAGTTTTCATTTCATTAATAATATCAGCGCAAGAATCACACACAACTTGAATATTTTCGCAAAATCCATAGGCTATTCCAAAATTTACTCGCAAAGAAGCATTTTTGCAAATATTACATAGAGCATTTTTAAAAAGATTTGTTAATGCATTTTTATCAATAATGACATATGTTGCAGATCTGGATATACCAGTATATTTTTCATCCAAACGAAAAAAAGTAATGTATTCTTCTTCAAGTTTTTCACACCTCAAGTTAGTGTTTGAAAAACTTCTGAACTTGTCTTAGCATCTGGAAACCACCTCTTCAAAGCTTTCGTTGTGGCAGATTTAGTACGTTTTTTAGGCCTAGGCATGTTAACTTTTAAACTTTTTGGAGAAATCACCAAATTCCTTGTCGTAATGCAACTTTTCTTACTCTTCAGAACACAGAGTACAAAAATATAGTTAAATTTGTAGGAACAGAACTTCAAAGAAAACGCAGTAGAATAACTCTCATATAACCCCTCAGGGGGCTCACCTTCTTCACCTGAGTACGGGTTTCACGCTCCCGAGGTGCCTAGGATCTTTTTTTCCTCTCTCCTCTCTCCCCCCTTTTTTTTCTTTGGACATTTGTATGTTTTGGGGATATTTTTCGTTTTATGGTTTTGTGATAAGATATCACTGTTCCTTTAAATAACCACCAATTATAGTTTTCCTTTTTAGTTTTATAACATTGTTTACAAAAATATAAAAATCCCCAAAAAAAATCATAAGATACGTTTTTAAAAAATTAAAAAAAAAAAAATCATATTTTTTCATTAACATAATAACAGGTCGACGGCGTATCAATGCCGATCTGCTGCATACCTAACCTTTAGCTCTAGGGGTCTCAGTACCACCCTTATAGCCTCTCCCGCGAGGGATACTATTTGGGCATTGGAAAGGATCCTTGCGGGGAAGGGTATGCGGCGGAGAAGTTGCGTGCGTCACCGATGACGGCTCTAAGGAAGGGCTCTGCCTAAAGCGGTCCCAAAAGGGACGAGGAACTTGGTTGCGGATGGCTAGGCGGCGGGGACTCCTTCATATCGAGAAATCCTCCTTGACTTCGGCCTTGGACCGTGCCCGGCAGCACGTTATGGGGGTTTCCCCGTCGTCTAGCTTTGAAGAATCCTCCGGCGGTTACACTTGGCACGTTAGAAAAGTGTGGGAATTCAGGGCCTTGCGGGGGCCCTGATGGAACTGGAAGGAATCCGTACAGCCAAAAATATGAAGACAACCAAAGAGAATAGCGATTTGGACCCGGAAAGGCTTTTGCCTCCAGCGCCAAAAAAAAAAATTCTCTCCTGGGCTGACCGTGTCGATTCCTCGACACCGTTGGCCAGTTTCCATTTAAACTCCTCGCCCATCGAGGAGCAACAAATTAGTAATTCGAGATATTTTATAATATCAAAGACTGAAAATTTTTTCTAATGTATCACCTTTTAATTCAAAAAGCAATAACGGCTAATGTAGGTGAAGAAAAAACCATCCGAAAGATACGTTCTGGTGATCTCTTTATCGAAGTGTCGTCATCGAAACAGGGCTTTAGCTCTTTATAGCCTAAAGAAAAGGCACACTTCGATACCCAAGTAAAACTCATACAACCCTGAATTTCCCCGAGGAGTAATCTCCGCAGCGGATTTGTACAATGTGACTGACGAGGAAATTTTAGAAAATATGGCGAACCAAAAGTATGCGCAGTCAGGCGAATAACAATAAAGCGGGATGGACAACTGCTTAACTACAAAGCACCTATCCTGACCTCGCTCGCCTGATCTTCCCCAGTCCGTTAAGTAGCATACCTCAATTGTCCTGTAAGACCATATATCCGAATCCGTTGCGTTTGCTTTCAATGTCAGCGCTTTGGGCATTCTAAGAACACTGCCGAGGCCAACCAACATGCGCTCGCTCCCGGGGAGGTTGGTCATGAAAGCACCGAGTGTAAAGCTCGAGAGAAATGTGTAAATTTGTAGGGACCACCCATCATATTCTGGGATCTTGCCCAACGTGGTCGACTGAAAAGAGATTACCGCTTTAAAAATTAAAAATAAAATCTCATATCTAGAAGCTCGAATTGTTTCCTCGCGCACGCCAGTTTCTGGAAAATTTATGCGCCGCTATCACAAAACTACGAAGACATCTGGTAGTCAAACGATTTAACTATACCAAATACTCTAGCTCACCTACACCAGAAAGAAATAACCGAAACACCGAAATTATTGCAGTGGATAAAAAGTAGCTGTATCCACTCACCCATAAAGAAAACCGGAAAACTCGAATCAAAGAATCTGGGTACAGGCAAACAAAAAAAAGAGATCAAACCTTTCAAAAAACCCCACGATATGAAAGACGACGTAATGGAAATGCATGCATCCGAAAGCGATGAATCCTCATGGAAGACCAGTCATCAAAACCGTCGTCTTCTAGCCCCCTTTACAAGGAGCAAATCCGAAAACTTGATGCCCTCCTTATTTCCGGGAACTGCCGTGGTCTAAGAACTCGACTTGATGATTTCAAATCCATCTTTTCCCACGTACCAACCTGCATGCGTTGCTCTTCAGGAGCATTTCAAGAGTCCCGGGACAATGCTTGTGCGTGGTTATAATTGTGTACGAGGGGATGTAGATGGTGATAAATCTCCAACTGGAGGTGTATGCCTTTTCACGTCCCATCATTATCCCAGTAATGTCGTCACACTGCACACATCATTACAGGCTGTGGCTGTACGGATTCATATCCATTCTTTAGTCACAGTCTGCTGTGTTTATTTACCACCCAACGATGTTGTGCCACAAGTGGATTTGAATCAATTACTCAGTCAATTCCGCTCCTTTTATTTTACTCGGTGACTTTAACGGACACAGCCCTCTGTGGGGGCATGATGATACCAACTCTCGTGGACGACAGATCGAACAGTTGATCTCTGATCACTGTCTCCTCAACAACGACGAGAAAACATATTTCCATGCACCCACGAGGACATTTCACTCCCTCGATCTAGCCATCTGTTCCCCAAAGTTCTGCTACCGATGTTGAATTTCGAGGTTGATAAAGATCGCACAACGGTGACCTTTTCCCCTCTCTAGTCTCGCCATGTTAATGGTGGGGGACACGAATTCGCCCCCCACTTATCATTTTCATCGCGCAGACTGGGACAAATTCACACGGTCAGCGGTTATCACCGGCACAATGGTTCAGAACAGGGCAGTTGATGATGCAGTTTTAAATGTCACTGAAGCCATTCGGAATGCTGCCGATGCAGCAATTCCAAAACATCCCAAATTTTTAAACGGAAGCTGTGCAGACCATGGTGGAATCTTCCTGCCAACAAGCCAAAGGAACAAAGGAGAGCGTGGGGTATTTTCGGGAGATACCCCCCCCACTGAAATCTCATAGCGTTCAAACGTGCAAAAGCGTTAGCTCGTAGAATACGTCGTCAATGCCAAAAGAATCTTGGATCAAGTATGTATCTTCAATCCCCATCGTCAACTACCAGCCAACAGTTATGGAGAAAGGTCAAAGCAGCGAATGGCCTTTATCGGGACTTTACCATTCCGATATTGGAAACATCGACTGCTTTGTATTCGTCACCTGTCGATGTGGCCAACTTGATTGGCCAGACTTTGCTAGTGTCAGCTCGATTCATATAGCCCCCGCATTTCAGGTGACTAAGAATCGTTTAGAGCGGGCACCTATAAAAATTCAGGTGCCGACAACCTTTACCCTACAACAGTGACTTTGACATGTGGGAATTGAAGAGGGCCTTATCATCAGCCCATAATACTAGTCCAGGTCCTGATGGAATATCCTATGAATTGCTTCGCCATTTGAATGAGGATTCACTAATAAGTCTCCTTTACCTATTCAACCGAATATGGAGGGAGCAGGTGTATCCTACTCAATGGCAAGAAGCCATAGTGATCCCCATCCTAAAACCTGGAAAAGATCCAAAGAACCCTCTCAGCTATCGACCGATAGCACTCACGAGCTGCCTTTGTAAGACACTAAAAGTATGGTCAAGCCCGTTTCGTTTATCAGCTGGAAAAGAACAGATGCATTCCTCTGTTTCAGAGTGGCTTCCGTAAGGGAAGATCCACTCTCGACAACATTGTCATACTTGAAAACAAAATTAGAAATGCATTTGTCCGGAGGAATCATCTTGTTTCTATTTTCTTTGATATCGAAAAGGCATATGACCGTACTTGGCGCTATGGAATACTCCGCACTCTTTTTAACTTTGTCTCAGTGGAAATTTACCAATTTTATTCAAAATTTTAAGTTTACGTACTTTTTAAAGGTCGTTTGGGTAACACTCTTTCTGCCTTTTTACAAGTGAGGGGGGTCCCTCAGGGAAGCATTCTGAGTGTCACCCTTTTTATCTGTCATATTTCACCCATCTTAAATATTTTATCGCCTTCTATACAGGCTTCTTTTTATGTCGATGACTTGCAGATCAGTTGTGAAGGCTCGGATATGCGTGATATTTAACGACAGTTACAAACTGCCGTCAACAATATTTTTAAAATGGTGCGACACCAACGGTCATTTGTATTTCGGTCAGCAAGAGTTGCTGCGTGCACTTTTGCAAACGGGGTATTCATCCCGGCGAAATACGCATCCGTGATTACAAATTCCTGTAGTTCCAAACGTACGATTCCTCGGGTAATTTTCGACCGCCGGTTACTTTCCTTCCGCATATTTTACAATTGCGGAAGAGATTTTGAAAAATCTTAAACCTCTTGAAGGTATTGTCTAACACCTCCTGGGGGGCGGATCGAACATCATTACTCAGAGTGTATCAGGCAATCGTACTCTCTCGCATTGACTACGGATGTGTTGTATACGGATCAGCATGCAACTCTACTCTGAAAAAACTTGACCCTGTCCACCATATGGCATTGAGAATCTGCTCTGGCGCGTTTCGCACATCACCAGTGCAGAGTCTCTATGTTAACTGTAACCAGCTTCCTCTAGATCTTAGACGAAAGAAGCTTTTTCTTGCGTATTATTACAAGATCTTGTCCGTGCCATCACACCCTCTGCAAAATGTGTATATGAATACCAGCATGAAGAGACTTTTTGATGCCCGGCCGTCTAACATCCGGCCATTTATGGATAGGATGAAACTTCTTGTTTCCGAACTCGACCTACCTAACGTGGATATCCAGCAAAGAAACATTTTACAATTCCAACCTTGGAACACGCCACATTTCCACTATATCAACCCTTTTGCCTCGTACAGTAAATCCACGGTAACACCCATCGTTTTTCAACGCATCTTCGCTTACCATCGCAGTCAGTATAGAAATTTTTCGCCAGTTTTTACAGATGGTTCGAAACGTACAGATTACGTTGGCGGGGTCGTGATTGAAGATACTACGCACGGTTATAGGCTCGACTCTTCTTTCAGTGTTTTACTGCAGAAGCTTTCGCCATTTTCCGTGCACTTCAATATCGACTCAATATACCCGCAAATACTGCATCTATACTGACAGCATGAGTGTATTAAGGCTTGAAAACAAAGATCGATGTCATCCAGTGGTATGTAATATACTCAACATAACGAGTCGATGTGCACCAGCAAGGGTTACGAATAGCATTTGCTGGCTACCGCCATGTAGGTATTATTGGAAACGAACAAGCGGATAGGCATGGCTCGGTCGGCAACGACCTATCTACCCTAGCAGTACGCTTTCAGACATGAAAAAATCATCCTTGCATCATATTTTAACAAACAGCAGGCATCATGGTCAGCAGTTGGATAACAAACTGCACTCCTGAAACCCGTCATAGGAAGGTCTTGTGATGCCAATGCGAAGAACTGATGTCAGATTGACCGTCTTCGCATTGGTCATACTTGCTTCAACACAGGATTTATTATTTGGTGAAAACGCCCTGAATGTCCTTCATCAAGGTCTTGTACATGTACGTCACATTTTAATTGAATGTCCAATTTTTTAAAAATCATCGCATGACCTTTTTTCAATACATCTAATTTAACCTTATTCGACTGGTGGGAGATCTCCCCCCAAAAACTATTTGCCTTTCTTTAAAATTTTTTTATTTTTTAATTTAACAAATTTCCTTTTTAATTATTTTAACTATTTTTATGTATGTGCATGCAAAGATACATATATATTTGTAAAAATTATAATATACATGAAATATATTTTAATATTGTTTCATGTTTTAACGAATGTTTGGCGCACTTGGCCAAAAATTGGCTCTTGCGCCATAAATCCCTACCCCACCACTGATACACCGTTTTGTTCAATGTTGGTTTTTGTCCTTTCCTTATACCTGGCATTTAATTTTGAAATTTTTGCAAAAATTTCCTACCATTGCCCCCATCTCTTTAATATTTTACGATTCAAAAATCTTCAGCATTTGCTTGAAAGATTTTAAAGTATTCAAAAACTTGAGATTTTTTCTTTGAGGAAAGCAGGTCACCATTCTGAAAAATCCATCAAGATGGCAGAAAATATTTAGCTCACCACATGATAAACAGGTAAAGGACCCATAAGTCCATGTTACAACTGTAAGGTCTATATTCTTATCCCTTCAGGGGCTCACCTTCTTTTAGGTGAGTATCGGGTTTCACGCTCCCGAGGTGCCCTAGTGATCTTTTTTCCTTCCCTAAGGGGTTTACTGGTCTTTTGGGAAACATCACGAACCCAGGGGGACCCCATGATCTTTCTCTTTTTCGGCCCCTTCTTGCCATTCAAATTTCCCTTTTTCTTTTTTTTCCCGTTAGACCACAGACCAATCTAAAAAAATGAATATTTTTAAAAATTTTGTTTTCTGATGAAAAACTTAGTTTTTACTAAATTTATTTTTTTACATTTTGTATTGAGTTAGTTTAGTTCCTTTTTTTCGTATATTTATTTAAATACTTTGATTATTTACTTTATTTTTTTTGTTTAAACAACGTTTTTTCCGACCCGCATGTTTGCCGGGGGCGGCGTCCCGAAGGGAAAAAGGTTTCTGGGGATCCTTTGCTTTCCCTTTTTGCCCACACTTCTCCAAATGGGGGGGGTTAGGGCCGGGGGATCCTCGGGTTTCCCCCCTTTTTTTTGGGCTTCACTGTAGAGGGGTGGGGAGGGGGCCCGCTCCTGTCAATCGGCGGGTATCCTCTTTCGGTATCCCCGAAGAACACGCTTAAAGGGTTAGTGCGCAGATGGGGGTTGGGGTTTTACCCGTTGGATCCCCCCCCGGGACGTATCACTATATTCGGGGTTTTACCCGGGTAAGCGCCGTGCCTTTTTTGCCAGTTGACCGGCACACTGCCTCCTTTGTTACCCGTGGTGGGGGGAGGCACGCCGGGATAAGTGGTATACGCGTTATTATGGATCCAAACAGTTGCGGGTAAGGCCTTATTTTCCCCAAAAAACCTAACGTCGATGAAATTTCTAAACATTCACGATTTTGTTTTATCACTGCCAAACAATACTATGATAAAGCCCATTTGCTATTCACAAAGCACTAATTGGAATGGTGGCGAACCTAAATCGAAAACGTTTGGATCGGTGATTTACTGTTGAAACAAACTCTGCTCTACAAACAAAGTCTTTTATTTCCCAAATCTTTTCTCGATTCTCCCTAATAATAAGCCCTCACAAATCACTAAATACTTCACGCGGTGTCATTTCTGAACCTGACTTGTTGAGCACCCTGAAGCAGAAATCTGATGGGTTCTCCTTGATCGGGTGTGATTCAGGTCAGAAAATTACAAAAAAAAGATTCTTCAATTATTCCTACAAAACATTTAATACTAACTTTTAAATACCCCGAATTACCAAAACCCAAAAACCGGTTATTTAAATTGTAAAACCGCCCTACATACCGAACCCTCTGGCTGTTTCAAAAGCCCGGGTTCGGTCACTCAAACTTCCTGCCGGGCCCCCAACCTTGTTAGATTGCATCTGTGGGACTGCTTCCCCAGATTGCAACTAGACTGAAATTTTAACGCTCTCAAGCCCATTCCCTGATTCAAAAAATCTGCCCCAATGGAGAACTGAAAAAAAAATTTAAGCCCAAAACCCAAAAAAATATCTGTATCCAAGCCCCAAATTTAGTCCCAAAATATTCAAACATACGCTCCGCATAAACCCTCAACTGTAACCACAACAACCCAAACCGATGAAAATATTACAAAAATAGTATGTCCACCTTTAAAACTACTACAACCTTTAACATCTGTTGAAAAAAAATGCCTTTTAAAATTCCCCAAAATTTCCAAATCATCTAACAACTCGGCACAACCGCCATCCCTTCCTGCGGGTGCTAAACATCAGAATCTCAACCACCTGTTCCCCTTGTTTTATACTTCCCCCAAACTAATGGTTTAATTACATCTACAAAAACAATCTTTCTGCCTTTTCAAATGAAACGCATCCCTCTGCTCAGAAACTACCACATCCAATAGTATACCTTCAGTTTACATCTCCTGTATTAAGCTTCAAAACCCCCTGAAACTTTTTACGTACCGATTTTAAGAAAAATCAAAACTCGTGCAAGAAAAAAAAGAAAGAACTACTAAAAAATGAATGAAAAAAAATAGAAATTAAGAGGTCCACACCCTCCCAAAATCGCCCAGGGGTATAACAAGATGAGGGGGGAATGATCGTTCGACATGGGAGAAGAGATAGAATCACCGGAAAAAGGCAAAAATTTTTGGAAAAAAAAAACAGATACTTCGCGGAAGAAATTAAAGATAGGCTTGGAAACGGAAAGTATTCCCCACGTTAACTCAAGCCGTATTTAAAAACCCAAAAAGTATTTTACTTTTTTTTTTAAAGTATTTTGTTACACAGATAAAAGCGGGAATTCGTGATTTTGGGGGAAAACCCCACCAAAATTTATTAACTTTTTACTTTTTAAAAATTTTTTTTAATTTAGCTTTTAAGCTTCTTTTTTAATATAAAATTTTTTAAATGAATTTTAAAACAATCTTCTGAATATTTTGCTTTTAGATATACCTTGTGCATATCATTTTTTTTTAACCCTCCAAATTTTTTTGTCATTTAAAAAAGGGCGCAGTATAGCCGAAATCGGCTCTTGGCCCGAAAACTCCACAATCACCACTCATACTAATTTTTTCTCCAATAGGGTTTTAAAAAAAGACACGTTTCGTTTTGTTAATTTACAACTTTCACAGTCTAATTTCTTTTTAAATTTAAAAAAACCATTTATGCCAAAACTTTACTAGTTTGGACAAATAGTCAATATTCATATGACAAAACGAAAGCCACAGCACAATATTTCCCCGAATAATCATTTCCCCTTTTTCATTAGAACTTTCTCATTGTTTTTATACCTTTTCATGATATTTGGGTTT
>BMAV01023100.1:0-18779 GCA_019973955.1 Trichonephila inaurata madagascariensis | reverse complement strand
TGGAAATTTTCGTTTACTTTGCTACTTGTTTCGAAATTCTGGTGCATGCGGGAATTGAGATTGTATTAACGTCGCACAAACAAGTTTAGTAGTAACATTTCAAGCTTCCACGCCACAGCTCCGATGTTCGGACCCCCATTACGGGGAAAGATCAAGTCAGAAATTCATTCCTTCATTGGTTCGATAAATGAGTTCCAATATTGTTTTGAAACTAATCAATGGGGTTTTAGCATAAGACTGACCACATATACTAAAAAGTGCTCCAGCATCTGCTTTCCCAATGTAATGAAAAATGAGATTGGCTCAGTAGGTCTTTGCTCTGCATGAAGTGTTGCACTACAAAGGTAAGAAAAAACAACACGAGTGCTTGTGGTGGCGGACTTTGTAATTTTGAAAAATTTTCTGATGAAGAAGACATTTTAGTTGGCATTCCCTCCCAAAATTACTATGCCTATGAAAAACGGAAGACTTCGATCTTCGACATTTTTATCGAGCAGCCATTTTTATACGTGGCAATAGGGCTCCAACTCTTGATACAACAGCCCCGATTCCGCAAGCTTAGACACTAGTGTATCGCACTGGTGTATGAAGCTAACGTTCACTTTCAAACCACAGCAGTGCTACATTGTTTTCGTAATATATGTATGAAATAAGAGATTTAATTGTTTAATAATGACAATTTTACTAAACAATAACACAGTAAAAAGCATTTTAATGATTGGTTACAAAATAAGGAATTGCAAAATAAATGGTAAGAAAGATATTAAGCTGTGGCACAAAATTTAAAAAAATTATTCGTCCAACACCGTAAAAGATGCAAATAAAGTGTCATTTAAAGCGTGTGAGTAAGTGAATATAAACGACGTACTATTCGGCTATTCCAGGGCTTTTGGCGATGTCCGTCGCAATTTTTAATCATGGTTAAGTGACGACCCCTGGGCGGGCACCACCTTTCCTAAATACCACACTACACCAACGGGAGGACGTTTTAGTTCTCGACAGACGTAACCTGCCCCTACACGGAGGGTCTTCTGTGATATTGGTTTCGAAATAATGACACGCCAATCAAGATTCATTTACTTTATCCCCTAGGCTACCGCGTCCCTAACCAATTAATACGCGATGTAATGTTTAGTATTCCGAGCAAAAACTACTAAAAATGAGAAACAATATTTCGAGTTTAAGATAAAGAGCTACAAAATACAAGAAATCAAAGAGTTCTTTATCCTTATTTTTTTAAATCCAGCGTTCTACAAAAACGCTTTGTTCAAAGCGACGAATCGACCAAGGAAAACAGGTTTATAAAATATAAAATTTGTTACAAATTTACCATTTTCATTATTAAATAAAAAGTGGTAAAATTTATATTTTTAGGTTAAAAAATTACTGTTATTAAGTTATTTTATTCTATGAATATAGATTGTCAATTTGTACCTTGTTCTAATTTCAACATATATATATATATATATATATATATATATATATATATATATATATATATATATATAAGGGTGGGTGGGCGCTTGGCAGGAAATGGCTGGCACACAGATTCTTATTAATTATGGATTTTAATTGTTCAAAACTATTTACAATATATACATCATGCTTAAAGTTCAATTCGTCACTAACACGCGTGGTGTTATCATCTTCGTCTTTAACGTCTTAATCCATACCAATGGCGTCTTTGCCTTTCTTCTTTCTCAGTCCATCATCTCTTCCATGCCTACGTCTTTCTTCAATGACGTCGTACTTTGTTTCTGAATGGCGTAGGTTCCCTTCAACGTCGTGGTAGAAGGTACGCGTCTACAGACAGGCAATCTCCCAAAACACTGAGCATACTCCTAGAGGTTAGTGGTGGGGCATGTAAATAGCCGCCGGCACCACACAATCACACAAACACACACGCACACACACACACACGCACACACACATATATATATATATATATATAAACCATTTTGAAAAAAACTTCAATTCGTGACCATCGAAATGAATTTTTTATTATATTTCACAAATTTTATAAAATGTTTATTAAAATTATATTATATGAGATGTTACACAAAATTATATTATTAGTAAACGGGAGATTTGCATTTAATTCGCAATATAAACAGTACAAGGTTTATTAGAGACGAATCTCGGGATTATGAACATTTTTCAAGTGACTTGGATGTCCCTTGAGCTTGATCCCACCAGTTTTTATTTAATTACATGAATTGGAAACATATTCTTTGCATTATTTATTTATTTAGTCAGTTACATTTGGATGGATCACTTCGATCATTTTTGAAAGATTACTTTAGCATTGTTACTTTCGCTCTTCAAAAATTTATAATTTAAGCGAAGACTCTTTTAAAGTGTCGCTGTACTTTTACAGCATTTCACTGCTCATTTTTTATTCTCATGTTTTGTCTTCAAGGATTACGACACGCAACTCCCCACTGACCAGGCCATGATTATTGACTATGCACACACAATCGGTATCATTGTCCTCTTCAGGATCCTCCGGAGCCACAAGTTTCGCTCTGCTACTTTCTACAACTCTGCATTGCTGACATCCGAAAGTACATTATTATGCCCACTGGAGAGACGCGCACCTTAAACTCCATCGCACCCTACATGGAAGTGACTTTGAGATGCAAGAACTCATCCAGAGATAGACATACCTTAAAGAACGACTTGACGCAGTGGTAAGTGAGTTTAACACTCTGCCTCACTGTAATAGTATTGGGTGCTCGATACATGGAACCAAAGTTAATTCTTAAGAATTTCTTGAGTTATCTGAATGTATTCAACCAGTGTTTAACCGAAACACTTTGTTCAGTGAGGACCATATCGTTACAATATACAGAGACAAGACATGCGGTTTTAAATAAAAATTTATCGATTGCTTTATTTAACAAAATGTTTTAAAATTTATTTTTCTGGCCTAAAAATTAATGGTATAAAGTTATTTTATTATGGAAATATTGACTTATTGTATTAAATTAAAACCATGTTCAAATTTTGAGGTATAATTTTTTTTTATGTAAACAGTGTGACATCTCTCGCGTTCTTCTTCTAACATAACTCCTAAGTTATTTGACGGCCACGATTAATGGCAAAACTTTTCCAGCCCAATACCAAGAAGAGAAACAAAACAAATATGCAAATGGGATATACTTTAAAAGGATAGAAGCTTTGGTGAGATAGGACGGCAAGCCTAGAGATAACTTAGTGCGGAATTGTTCGGAATAAATGTTAGACGTCCTACAGCTCTGGAAGAAGGATACGCTCATCGCCATTAATTATAATAAGGATTAAGAAAGCCTGAGTCTTCTCTCCTACAAATAACATAATAGGAATATCTTCAACCTAGGAAGGAAGGTGACTCTATAAAAGGTAATATTTTGTATAGGAAGTTAGATTAGACAGTAAAATAAATATAATTAAGATAAGTGATATAGTTGTGCGATCTGACTTGAATATTAAGTTTAATTGGTGGCTTATTCTAACTTTAAGAAAGTTGTTATTTAGAATTAAGTAATTTAAGTTATTCTTAATAAAAGTTGTGTTAAGAATCCAAAATGTCTCATATTTTAGAAAATCCCACACCTCTAGCTTACGCGGTCACGTAAGACATGGCTATCGCAGGATGGCTATGTCTCAATGGCACCGAACTTTTTTAATTCTGGGTTGGAAGTAATGCAGGAGTGGATGTAGTGTATTGCCTGAAATGTATTTTCAGTGTCGGAGGAAATATTACAGAGTTCCTCGAAACAATAGATAAACAAATACAGTTACTGGAAATCAGTATCTGTCATGTGCTTACTTGGCATCTCAGGGAAGGGCTCCAAGATTGGTACTCAATATTTGGATCGGTGTTGGTTACAAGATACAGCCACGGATTTCGCGCAGCTCAAGGCTGAATTAGCGAAAAGATTTTCCTGCAATCAAAACTAAAGAAAGAGTGGAAGCTAGATTTTTGCTTCACAGCAGGGGAAGAAATCAGGAACCACTGATTTTGTGTACGATTTATTAAAAATAAGAAAAATTTAGAACTAGGGATGTCATAAGGCTGAATTGGTGGATCATATTTTAGTTCGGCTCGAACCACAGATCAGGACTGCATTGGAAGTGCGCAATCCGCAGAACACGGTACACAACTTTTGGAGGTCTTAGCTAAATTCGAAGAGAGGTGACTGCCCCACAAATTAAAAAGGGGTTCACAGAATAATGATAATGTAGAAAAGACGAGGTCAAACGCGCATAGGATGCCCTACTTTTGATGCTAATCGCAGAAACTGGAGAAATTCTGAGGTTGGACTTAGACCAAATAACGGTAGAAATTATTTTTATGAGAATAGCCGTCAAAGTAATAGAGGATTCGAGAGGAATAGATCTCTCAGAATAGTAATCAGAGATTCAACAACAGGGTTTACTAATTTTCAAGTGATAATTTTAATAGAGGGGACCGTAGAAATAGGGGTTCAGTGAAAATTTCAGTCGAGACGATAGGATAAAGGGACGATTAAATATTGTAAAAAGTTAAAGATCAACCCTCAAAAAGTATCGAGAGAAACACCAATTAAACTTTTCTCCGATATGTATATCACCCGTAGAACTTCCCGACGTTCTTCCTATTTTATTAAATAACACATTTTTGAAAGCGCTGCTATATGGGACACCGGAGCAGATAGTCATTTATATCGGAAGAGTATATAAGAAAATATTTTTTGTAAGCAAAAAAGTAAAAATCACTTGAGCAGGAAGTAATAACAGCACAGGGTGCGGAAATGTCAAAACATGGGGTTGTAGAATTGAATATTCGCATCAGACAATTTGGAAAAGAACTTGGTCATTTCATGTGTTGACGGTTGGAGTCTGCACCCATGTATTCTGAGTGTTGATTTTATAAGTGGATCAAAGATCATTTTAGATTTTTGATCGAAAATCGTCGAAAATTCCCGATTCTCAAATAAATAAGGTGGTTGAACCAATTAAAAGAGGGAAAAGGTTGAGATAGATTTGTCTAAGAAAAATTGGGGGAGGTAGAAAAACAAAACTACAAAATTTGTTTAGTAGTTTTAAAGAAGATTGACCTGGAGCTGTGGCAAGTGCCTCATACACCCGCCGGTAGGCATGGCCCGCAGGCCATTTCCCAGGCCGTTTTCCAGGACCCAGTGCCTGCGTTTTCCACTGCATATTGCAGGAGGAGCAGGTTGATTTCCCGTTTGTACGTCCATACTTGGATAATGCGGTTTTCACTTGGATGATGCGGCAGAACTGCAGAAAAACCAATTCCAGATACCGAAATGCTGCTGCACGCGTTAAGCTGCGACTGGGTTGGCAGCTGGAAACATACACGCGCAAACACGTAACAATATCGCCTGCCCAGTCTAAAGTGGATGCGCAGAATGGCGGCTTTGCGTGGCTGAACCGTTACATGTAATAAAGCGGCACTTATGCTTTCAAGCGGATGCCGATGGTTTATCAGGAACTCCGGGCGCACAGGCAATTGACGCACGTCACCAAACCCGGTACGGAGGGTTTGCGAATGTTTACTATGGACGACATATTCGCTTCGCGTGCCTCCGTTCCATATGTTGAGCGTTTTCCGGTGTTGCGGTGGGATAAGCATTTAATAAAGTAAATAAGGGCTTTAGGTGCATTAGACTGGGCTTGGAGATTCCCATTAATGACGAAGGCTTGGGATGAGAGCCAAAGAAGTTGGAGACACTGAAGGTGGCGAGAAACCCTTTACATAGCTCAGGGAGGATTTTGGGTGATAATGTCCCAGTGGTACTGCAAGAATTTATTAAAAATTATGCGGATCTTTGTGAGAACAACTTTATAATCTTAAACGAAAATTAAAAAAAATTTGTCTGGTCCGTGGAAGCACAAGAGCATTCGAAGAGGTCAAGGCGGCGGTAACAAGGCGCCAGTTTTAAGAATACCAAACTTTCAGGGCCATTCGAGTTATTTACAGACGCCAGTTCGATCGGTTTGGGAGCAGTGCTTAATCCAACAAAATAGACCCGTTATATTTGCTTCACGTACGCTGAACAACGCAGAGAGGAGTATACGGTAACCGAGAAAGAGAATGTCTAGCAGCAGTAGTATGGGCGTTGAACAAATTCAGAACATATTTAGGAACGTGCCAATTAAAGTAACCAACGAATCCGCATGCCTCCAACGCCTAACACATGGCAAAAATTTGTCGAGTAGGATGATTAATTGGGCACTCAAATTAGCGGAATTTAATATAGAATGGGAACATAGACCGGAACTCAAAATGCAGTGGCTGACATACTCAAAGAATCCCTGTGGAAAGTATAATGGGAGAAAAAGTTAATTGTGCCATAATCAGGGATTTAGTACTTACTAAGCGGGAACAGTTAATAACAGAACAAAAAAATGACATTAGGTCCTTATCTATAGATATTTAGAAACCCGGAAGACAACTCGGTTAATGCAACGATATGTGAGGAAATTGGTGTTCCCACGATTTTCCGTCATTTGAGAGCTTGTTATTTTTTATGCGAAACGCGCAACGTCGTTAGGTGAAATGCGTGTAGCCATTCCAAAATCTTTAAGGAATGAAATAATGTAAGAGGAATTTCACGACAGGCCAAAAGCAGGACACTTAGGAAGATTTAAAAACGTATCATAAAATTCCGGGACGTTTGTTATTTTCCCGTACATGAGAAAATTCATTGATCAATATGTCTCTACATGCCATATGTACTGCCAAGTTAATAACTATAAAAAACGCGTTACCGGCACGATTCGATTAAATCAATTATATCAAATTATCCAAATGAGATAGTGACGTTAGATTTTGTTAGGCCCGTATCCTATATCGAGAATAAGGAATGTGTCGCCTGTTTTGTAACGACCGATCATTTCTTAAATGGGCTGAAATTATACCTCTTAAAAAGCCTCGTCTCGTATAATAGCGGATATTTTTTGATAGCTTTATATCGCGTTTTTGCGGGCTCAATAAAATTAATAAAAGTGATAATGGTCCCCAATTTATATCCGAAATTTTTGAGCATTTAAGTGAAAGGTAGGCATAAGGTGTGAAGACTGTTGCATATAGGCCACAAGCAAATGGGGCTGAAAGGGTTAATCGAGATATAGTGCAAATGATTTGAAGTATGTTAATGATCAACACGATACTTTGGGATCAGCAATTGCCGTGAGTTTTGCTTACGCTTCCCTATTTCGTACGGCGGTGAATGAAACAACAGGAAAATCACCTGCTGAATTGATACTTTGGGTCGAAATTGATTACCCCATTTCAAAGTGGATTATGATTTCGGATGGTTCGAATTCAAAGTACAAAATATAGAAGGAATATTCAGGGAGGCTGGCTAGACTAAGTACGAAAACTAGAAACAGGAAAGGTGGGAAAGATATTATAATAGACGAAGAAGAGATATAAAAATTAAGGTAAATGATTGGGTCTTTAGTAGAAACACATCCTTTAAGTTCAGCAGCTAATAAAGACTGCGCTAAATTTAAACAAAAATTTGAAGGACCTTATAAGAATTATTAGAAGTAAAAATAACAATAATATTGTAATATGAAATGGGAAAAAGATTAACGGTTAACGGTGATCAAAAAGAATATATCGTCATAGGAAATGTGACGAGGTCGAGTTAAGGAACAGGTAGCCCAGATAGTATCAGATGACGTCAGGAAACGAAGGTACTTCGAAAAAATGTACATCAAGGATTAAATGAGTCACACTATGTGAAAGAAAGATCTGCGGTGGCTTGTAGAGTTAGAGCAAAATGGATTAATGTAATCAAAACAATATAAAAATACAGATAGAACGATAAACGCAGATCACTGAGTCCGAATCGCTTCTAGTTCATTTAAGAACGACAGGAAAAGTAAAGGCAAAAATAAATAAAGGAATGAAAATATCATATGGATCGAGGCAGTATTAGACCACAGAGAAAGTGGCACAAAAGGGACACAATAATATTAACAAAAAGACCATTGTCATCCAGTACTATTTTATATAAGTAGGAAAAGAACAAGACAGAGACAACTGAAGTTCCAGATGGACCGACGTACAACCTGCGGCCACGCCTGAGAAAGATCAAGAGTCCAGACCGACCGAAAGGAAGCAAGACCAAAAAGAGCGGACAAAGGAAGTTACAAACCGTACAGCAGCCAATCATCATAAAAAATTCCCATGCAGCCAAAGAATAAGAAAAGGAAGAACGGTGAAGTAGCACCTCGTCATTGGAAGCTTTATATGGGGACAAATAAAAATCAGGTTGTATTGTTTTCATTTTTTTATCTTTCCAACAAGTGGTCGGAAGAATTATTGCAAAAGAAAAGAAGTCTCGGGCGGTGTTTAAAAGTTATAAGCCAAGCAAAGTTGACACTACAATGAGTGCGCATTTATTTTTATTGAACTTTTGACTTGTTAATTTTTCTCTTTTTGGAGAAAACAATTGTAATTACACATTTGTTTTGCTTCGATGTATGACTTCTTGAGATGCGACAATTCCTTTGGTTATTTGTTTTAATGGTTTTATTGAAAATGTTTGTAATTGTATAATATATTCCAATATATATATATGTTGTATTGTTCCGTATTATAGAGGCATCTGGTTCAGGAAACGCGGCGTAGTCAGGGGGCACAAACAATAATATTAACGGCGCTGCGCAGCTCATTTGGGGATTTTGTTGGAACCAGAAATGGGATGGAGGGTGAAAATTTATTGTGATTTACAAATAATATATAATGCATACAAATTGTAAACTTATTGGTATTATCAAACATAAATTGGAAAAAAGTAACTCAGAGAGTTTCATTTCAGGGCGACAGACCCTGAAAATTGTAACAATAGATGATATATATAACACTCAACACGGAAAAATGGAGCAGAAATTCCAGCTCCATATGAAATGATGATACGGATGCAAAGTTTGGGTCTGCACCCAGGAAAAGTTCTAGAAATTTAAGTGTATAGTTACTTTAAGGTATATATGTAAAAAGGTGAGAGTGTGAACCATAATTAAACAGCAATTATTAATGTTAGCTAGTTAATGGAATAAAATTTATTGTCACAAGTTTAAATTTAAAATTAAGTTGAATATTAAATTTAATTCTAGGATGATAATGAAAATTAAAAGTCAAGATAAATATTGGAAATTATAAAAGATAAAATGAAGGATTCAAGATTAAAATTTAAAAATAAAAACTTAGAAAGCGAAGAGATTCAGAAATAAAATTTAGGCATGTAATTTATTAAGGGCATAGAGAACCCTTAAATAAATCGTTTTTCTTCTTGGAGAGGGTTGTGACGTCTCTCGCGTTCTTCTTCTAACATAACTCTAAGTTCTTTGACGGCCACGATTAATGGCAAAAACTTTTTTCCAGCCCAATACCAAGAAGAGAAACAAAACAAATATGCAAATTGGATATACTTTAAAAGGATAGAAGGTTTGGTGAGAAGGACGGCAAGCCTAGAATTAACTTGGTGCGGATTTGTTCCGGAATAAATGTTAAGACGTCCTACAACTCTGGAAGAAGGATACGCTCATCGCCATTAATTATAATAAGTATAAAAAAAGCCTGAGTCTTCTCTCCACAAAAATAACATAATAGGGTATCTTCAACCTAGGAAGGAAGGTGACTCTATAAAAAGATAATATTTTTTGTATAGGAAGTTAGATTAGACAGTAAAATAAACCCATAGAGTAGATAAGTGATCTAGTTGTTCGATCTGACTTGAGATATTAAGTTTAGTGGTGGCTTATTTTCACTTTTAAGAAAGTTGTTATTTAAATTAAGTAATTTAAGTTATTCTTAATAAAAGTTGTGTTAGAATCCAAATGTCTCATATTTTGAAAATCCCACACCTCTAGCCCCACACTTGGAACACGTAAGACATGGCTATCGCAGGATGGCTATGTCTCAACAGTTTAGAAGAAAAAAATAAACTTTAGATTCTAATCCTTAAAAAAAAAATAATAATAATATATTTCTCAAATAATAACGAAAGCTTACAAAAACGATATTTTCTGATATGTTTAGTAAAATTAAATTATGAGTGAGAATGATAATTATATTTACATTACACTATAAAGTTGCACAATTGTTATTGGATACAGAACATGTAATTTTGGATCTAATCAAGTGACGATTATGACCCCTGAGCTGACTCCCTTCTCTCTAAACTTCCACTCTACACCAACGGTAGGACGTTTGAGACTCGACTAATGAAAAGCGCATTGGATCATTTTGCATACCTGATTTGCAGCGAAGTTAAATTCGAACATCTTGCACGCTGCTACGAGTAAGTGACCGTGCCCACTAAGCTATCAAGGCCAAAAAATAAAACTACAAAGAAAATATGTTGGATATATGGGAACTTTTGATCACAATGCTCATTTAAATTTCCTGTTATGGTAAGAAATGTAGGATATATATATAAATAAAAAATAATAAAAAGTGCAAGTAGAATCTTACAGTTTTAAATTTTTCCACAGTTCTTCTTTTCTTTTGCTTTGTCGAGATTATTTCACAATTTTTTAACTTCTATCATACTGCAAATTTGTTACAGTCTACCGACTTTCATTGGCCAACATATGTCTGTTACGTCGTAAATATTAATTCAATGGAACTCACAAATAGACTATAAAATAACAAAAAGTTAACAAAAATATATTAATCTATTTATTTGTTGCTAAAAGTAGATTAATAAGTTAAAAAAGTCCTGATTTTTACTTTAATGGATAGAAATTTTAATTATATTTTAATAGACTATCTTCAAAATGTATGATATTGATAGGAAATATTCTAAAATTTTTCATAATTTTCAACTTCTGGATTAAAATTTTATCAAGGGTTATGTTCAAATAAGGTTAAAATTAGAATAGATGGAATTAAAATCATTTAGGATTTACATGTCGTACACTGCAGCAGTTTATAATATATTACTTTTCTTAGGAAATATTTACAACATTTAAACAATATCATTGGTAAAATAATTCATGTGCTGTGCTGTCATTATACTGAGTTTATCATATAGCACCTATTAAGTAAAACAATTACTTATGATGTGAATCTCGAGGTCTAAATTATATCCTTGGTTTAATAAAAATAGAATGGTTTTTTTCTGACATTATATTATTTAAAATTGAGATTATTTTTATGCAGAACTATAAAGAAAAAGTTATTGCTGCAACTCATAAATAAAATGATATCCACTTACAGATTCATGTCTAAACAATACGATTTTTGTTGAGGTGAGTAGATAACAAACTACAGAAACGGCACAGCCTCATTTTAAAACTAAAACATTTATTTGCTTCATAGGATACTATATATGAAGTAATAAAAGTGCAAAAAATATGCACAAAGCTGATTGCGATTGGTCCATTTTACGGGAGTCAATCCTTTTTTCGAAAGCACTCGCCGAAAGCACTCGCCATAAAACTTCGCATGTACTTGAAGGGTTAGCGGTTCACCCCATTCCGGAGCATCACTTCTATCTAACTTTACGTTGAAAATGACCACATTCGTTCAAGACAGAAATTTTTGTTTTGGTTTTGTGAATAGGGAATATATTTTTGGCTTTACAAAGATACTTCGCTTTTGTTTCTACCACGCTACTTGAAGGCCAGATTACAATCCATTTATAAAGTTAGAAGAAAGAACTAGAAATTGGGTCTTCGATATACCAAGAAGTGAGCATTTAAAATGTTCAAAATCTATCATGGCGATTCCGAAGTTCAATGTATTACGGAAAAAATGTATTTTGCATAAAACTTTTTGAACTCGATATTTATGTTTTTCAGAGAATGTACTACTAAAATATTTCTAATTTGTATGAATACTTTTTGAGTTATGCTTTTTATTTAAATAACGGTCTCATAAGGAGTGTGACTTTTATTATGATATATGTTTACTAAACTCTAAAATTACAATATTTTTAATAAAACATCAAAATTATAGTACGTTTTCTAGATAAATACTTCTAATTTTGGTTTAGTAATATTTTTACTACATAAGTTTATTATTTTCGTCTAATTTGTAGAAGTTTTATAAACATATTTGCTAAAATTTCACATATAATTATGAATTTTGTGAAATCTGGGCAAGTATTTGGCAAATATTGTTAGTTAAATATTGGTATTTATTGGTATCCAGTCCTTAAGAACAAATTTTATAATGTTTAAAATGCTATTTTGTCAAAAGGTACTCCCGGGCTGCATGTTCCGGATACCTTAAAACATTTAGGTAATTTAAGAGTAAACTGCATTATCCTCTCTCTCATACTTGTTTTGAAATTCCCGGTACGCGGGAATTGAGATTTTATTAACGTCGCACTCACAAGTTTAGTAGTAACATTTCAAGCTTCCACGCCACAGCTCCGATGTTCAAACCTCCATTACGGGGAAAGATCAAGTCAGAAATTCATCCCTTCATTGGTTCGATAAATGAGTTCAAAGATTGTTTTGAAAATAATCAAAATGGGTTTTTGAGTAAGATTGACCACACACAGACACACTAACAAGTGTCCGAGCATCTGCTTTCCCAATGTAATGAAAAATGAGATTGGCTCAGTAAGGTGAGTATGCATGAAGTGTTGCACTACAAAGTTAAGAAAAAACAACACGAGTGCTTGTGGTGGCGGAGTTCGTAATTTTTAAAAATTTTCTGACGAAGAAGAAATTTTAATTTGCATTCCCTCTCCAAAAGTGCTCTGCCTATGAAAAACGAAAGACTTCGATCTTCGACATTTTTATCGTGCAGCCATTTTTATGCTCAATTTTGCTAAGGAAGCCACATCTTGATACAACAGACCCAGAGTCCGCAATCTTGGGAAGGCACTAGTACTACTCTGGTGTGTGTAGGAGGTTTTACGTTCTCTTTGCAAAACACAACAGTGCTACATGTTTTCTTAATATATCTATGAAATAAGAGATTTAATTGCTTAATAATATTTTACTAAACGTAACAAAGCAAAAAGGCATTTTAATGATTGGTTACACAATAAGGAATTGCAAAATGTGGTAGAATTATATTAAGCTGTGGAATAAAATTTCAAAAATTCTTTAAATCAAACGCGTAAAATATGCAAAGTGTCATTTTAAAGCGTGTGAGTGAGTGAATATAAACGACACCAATGTGTTCATTTCATAAACGGGGCTTTTGACGATCCGCCGCGAATTTCAATCATGGTTAATTGATGTAGGGACGGCCCTGGGTGAGCTACCTCTCCTAAATACCACACCACACACCACGGGAGGACGTTTGCTTACAGCGGGTTTTCTGTGATATATTGGTTCGAAATAATAGCTCAGTCAAGATTCCGTTACTTTATCCCCTAGGCTACCACGTCCCTCACCATTTAATACGATGTAACGTTTAGTATTCCGAGCAAAATCTTTAAAAACCAGAAACAAAATTTCGAGTTTAAGAAAAAGAGCTATACAAACACAAGAAAATAGAGATTCTTAATCCTTATTTTTTAAATCCAGCGTTCTAGAAAAACGCTTTGTTCAATGCAAAGAAGTCACAAACAAACACGTAAGAAATTTAAAATACCTTGCAAATTTACCATTTTCAGTATTTAATAAAAAGTGGTAAAATTTATATTTTTAGGTTAAAAAATTACTGTTATTAAGTTATTTTATTGTATGAATATAGATTGTCAATTTCAACCTTGCTCTAAATTCCCCGCATATATATGCATATATATACATACATATATATATATATATATATATATATATATATATATATATACTATATATATATATATATATATATATATATATATATATATATTATTATTATATATACTATATATATATATATAATAATGGGTGGTGCTTGTTGGAAATAGCCTGTTCAAGATTCTGATTAATTATAGATTTAATTGCTCAAAACTATTTACAATACATATCAGGTTTTAGTTCAGTTCGTCATTAACAGGCGAGGTGTTATCGTCTTTAACGTCTCAATCCATGCAAATGACGTCTTTGCATTCCGTCTTTCTCAGTCCGTCATCTCGTCCATGCCTACGTCTTATTCAATGGCTTCGTACCCGTTTCTGAATGGCGTCAGCTCCCTTCAATGTCGTGGTAAAAGGTGCGTCTGCAGACAGCCAGACTCCCAAAACACTGAGCATACTCCTAGCGGTTAGTGGTGGGGCTTGTAAATAGCCGCCGGCACTAAACACACTCACACACACATATATATATATATATAAACCATTTTGAAAAACACTTCAATTCGTGACCATCGAAATGAATTTTTTATTATATTTCACAAATTTTATAAAATGTTTATAAAAATTATATTATATGTGAGATGTTACACAAAATTATATATATTATTAGTAAACGGGAGATTTGCATTTAATTCGCAATATAAACAGTACAAGGTTTATTGGAGACGAACCTCGGGATTATGAACATTTTTCAAGTGACTTGGATGACCTTTGAGCTTGAACCCACCAGTTTTTATTTAATTACATAAATTGGAAACATATTCTTTGTATTATTTATTTATTTATTCAGTTACATTTGGATGGATCACTTCGATCATTTTTGAAAGATTACTTTAGCATTGTTACTTTCGCTTTTCAAAACTTTATAATTTAAGCGAAGACTCTTTTAAAGTGTCGCTGTACTTTTACAGCATTTCACTACTCATTTTTTATTCTCATGTTTTGTCTTCAAGGATTACGACACGGAACTCCCCACTGACCAGGCCATGATTATTGACTATGCAGCACAAATCGGTATCATTGTCCCTTCAGGATCCTCCGGGCCACAAGTTTGCCCCTGCTACTTTCTACAACTCTGCATTGCTGACATCCGAAAGTACATTATTATGCCTACTGGAGGACCCCACCTTAAACTCCATCGCACCCTAAATGGAGTGGGCTTTGAGATGCAAGAACTCATCCAGAGATAGCATACCCTTTAAAAAACGACTTGGGCGCAGTGGTAAGTGAGTTTAACACTCTGCCTCACTGTAATAGTATTGGGTGCTTGATACATGGAACCAATGTTAATTCTTAAGAATTTCTTGAGTTATCTGAATGTATTCAACCAGTGTTTAACCGAAACACTTTGTTCAGTGAGGACCATATCGTTACAATATACAGAGACAAGACATGCGGTTTTAAATAAAAATTTATCGATTGCTTTATTTAACAAAATGTTTTAAAATTTATTTTTCTGGCTGAAAAATTAATGGTATAAAGTTATTTTATTATGTAAATATTGACTTATTGTATTAAATTAAAACCATGTTCAAATTTTGAGGTATAATTTTTTTTTATGTAAACAGTTTAGAAGAAAAAAATAAACTTTAGATTCTAATCCTTAAAAAAAAAAAAATAATAATAATAATATATTTCTCAAATAATAAGGAAGGCTTACAAAAACGATATTTTCTGATATGTTTAGTAAAATTAAATTATGAGTGAGAATGATAATGATATTTACGTTACACTATAAAGTTGCACAATTGTTATTGGATACAGAACATGTAATTTTGGATCTAATCAAGTGACGATTATGACCCCTGAGCTGACTCCCTTCTCTCTAAACTTCCACTCTACACCAACGGTAGGACGTTTGAGACTCGACTAATGAAAAGCGCATTGAATCCCTTTGCATACCTGATTTGCAGCAAAGTTAAATTCGAACATCTTGCACGCTGCTACGAGTAAGTGACCTTGCCCACTAAGCTATCACAGCCAAAAAATAAAACTGCAAAGAAAATATGTTGGATATATGGGAACTTTTGATCACAATGCTCATTTAAATTTCCTGTTATGGTAAGAAATGTAGAATATACATATAAATAAAAAATAATAAAAAGTGCAAGTAGAATCTTACAGTTTTAAATTTTTTCCACGGTTCTTCTTTCTTTGTTGTCTAATTATTTCACAATTTTTTAACTTCTATCATACTGCAAATTTGTTACTGTCAACCGTCTTTCAATGGCCAACATATGTCTGTTACGTCGTAAATATTAATTCAATGGAATTCACAAATAGACTATAAAATAAGAAAAAAGTTAACAAAAAATATATTAATCTATTTATTTGTTGCTAAAAAGTAGATTAATAAGTTAAAAAAAGTCTAGTTTTTACTTTAATGGATAGAAATTTTAATTATATTTTAATAGACTATCTTCAAAATGTATGATATTGATAGGAAATATTCTAAAATTTTTCATAATTTTTCAACTTCTGGATTAAAATTTTATCAAAGGAGTTATGTTCAAATAAGGTTAAATTAGAATAGATGGAATTAAATCATTTAGGATTTACATGTCGTACGCAAAATGCAGCAGTTTATAATATATTACTTTTAACAGGAGAAATATTTACAACATTTAAACAATATCATTGATGAAATAATGGATTCATCAATGCTGTGCGTATTTATACTGAGTTTATCATATGGCACCTATGAAATGAAGCAATTACTTATGATGTAAATCTCGAGGTCCTAAATTATATCCTTGGTTTAATAAAAATAGAATGTTTTTTTTTCTGACATTATATTTAAAATTGAAGTTATTTTTATGCAAAACTATAAAGAAAAGTTGTGCTACTGCTAATAAGCAAATGATATCGATACAGATTCATGATAAACAATACGGTAATGTTTCAGCAACTTGTAACTCTTAAGGTATTGTAACGTCGTGAGTAGATAGCAAACACAGAAACATAATCACAGCCTCATTTTAAAATTAAAACAGTATTTATTGGCTTCACAGGATACTATACATGAAGTAATAAAGTCCAATAAATATGCCATGCCGGTGCAGTCCGTCCATCTCCCGGGAGTCCACTTATTTTTTCCGAAAGCACTCGCCAATCACTTTTATTTCAGGGCTACTCTCCAGTTTTTCCCCTAAAGGACTTTATATCAATTTTTCCATTCAGGGCTCTCTCTTTCGTCTCCTACAAAAACCTCTTTTAACCACCAGGGGCGGGTCCACAAAAAGCCACTCGTCTCTTCTCATTGGCAGGCCACCAAAGTCTGCCCTCGTCCCCGGTCCACATTCGTGTACTATTTGTGCGGCAAACAAAAATACATTCCTGGTCCATCTGGAAACTAAGACGCCAGTCGTCTCGTGAAACACCTGGATTTTATGCATTAACACAAATTGGCTCCATGAGCTCATTCTCTCGACACCTGTCATGGCGACCTTGTTCTTTTCAGACAGGCTTCGCCTATTGTCAATGGGGACCCGCTCTCTTTGAGCATTTCAATCCCCTAGACCGGGTGTTCAGCGTTTGCCCGAGTTCAGACAATAAACAATGACCCCATGTTCACGTGCTCTTTTCACCTAACATCTGTTTGGAGCCATAAAACTTCGCATGAATAGAAGGGTGAGGTTCACCCCATTCGAAGACATCACAGTATCCTAACACGTTGAAAATGACCACTTTCGTTCAAGACAGATATTTTTCTTTTTTATTTTATTGAATAGAGATATATTTTGGCTTTACAAAAGATACTTTGCTTTGTTTCTACGCTACTTGAAGGCCAAGTTACAATCCATTTTATAAAGTTAGAAAAACTAGAAGTGGGTCTTCGATATACCAGAAGTGAGCATTTAAAATGTTCAAAATCTATCATGGTGATTCCGATAGATCAATGTATTACGGAAAAAAATGTATTTCTATAAAACTTTTTGAAATCGATATTTATGTTTTTTTCCAGAGAATGTACTACTAAAATATTTCTTATTTGTATGAATACTTTTTGAGTTATGCTTGTTATTTAAATATCGGTCTCATAAGGAGTGTGACTTTTCTTATGATATGTTTACTAAACTCTAAAATTACAAAATTTTAATAAAACATCAAATTATAGTACGTTTCTAGATAAGTGCTTCTAATTTTGGTTGTAGTAATATTTTTACTAACATAAGCTTATTATTTTTTCGTCTAATTGCTTAGAAGCTTTATAAACATATTGCTAAAATTTCCCATATAATTGTGAATTTTGTGAAATCTGTGCAAATTATTGTAAATAGTGTTAATTAAATATTGGTATTTATTGGTATCGAGTCCTTAAAAACCATTTATAATGTTTAAAAATGCTATTTTGTCAAAAAGTAATCCGAACATGTTCGGATACCTTAAAAACATTTAGGTAAGTTAAAATAAACTGCATTATCTTCTCTATCATACTTGTTTGAAAATTCTGGTGCACGAGGGAATTGAGATTTTATTAACGTCGCACTCACAAGTTTAGTGGTAACATTTCTCTCAAGCTTCCACGCCACAGCTCCGATGTTTGAACCTCCATTACGGGGAAAGATCAAGTCAGAAATTCATCCCTTTATTGGTTCGATAAATGAGTTACAAGATTGTTTTGAAAATAATCAAAATGGGGTTTTTGAGTAAGACTGACCACACAGACACAATAACAAGTGTTCGAGCATCTGCTTTCCCAATGTAATGAAAAATGAGATTGGCTCAGTAGGTCTTTGCTCTGCATGAAGTGTTGCACTACAAAGTCAAGAAAAAACAACACGAGTGCTTGTGTTTGCGGAGTTCTTAATTTTGAAAAATTTTCTGACGAAGAAGAAATTTTAATTGGCATTCCCTCTCCAAAAGTTCTCTGCCTATGAAAATAAAACGGAAGACCTCGATCTTCGACATTTTTATCGTCCAGCCATTTTTATATGTGGTACTAGGGTCCAACTCTTTGATACAACAGACCGAGTCCGCAAACTTAGACACTAGTGTACCACTTGGGGTAAGAAGTTTTTCTTTCACTTT
>BMAV01023099.1:0-15024 GCA_019973955.1 Trichonephila inaurata madagascariensis | reverse complement strand
ACTGGGCTTACAAATTAATGTTGCTTTTTCTTCTCTATAAAAACAAATTTCTGTCTCTACTTCGTTGTCCATCTCATGAAATATAAGTTTTGGAATTTGTGATCTAAAAGCTCTTTAATCATGTCTAATGTTTTGTAGTCTAACAACAATTCACAGGAAATATTTTGGTTCATTGAATATTCTTTCAGCGCAAACAATGACTGTTTTCCTTCATCAAAGACAAAATTATCGGAGAGAATAAAATTACGCAGGAGATATCTTTCTAACATATTCCTCAAGATAGATATATTGAAAGGATTGATGTTTATCAACCAAGATTTATCTAGCATTTTCTCTGTTAAATTGAAGGTGCTGAGAATCTTCATTAAGTAATGAAAATAAAGACGATAAGACGAAGATAAAGATATAAGGCGATATTAGACGAACACGACCTTCAATCGAAAAGATTCAAAACAGCTTGCCTTCCCAGCTTTGCTGTGTTTCGAAACATTTCATTCACAGCGGATGTGTACTAATAAGCTTTTGAACAAAGTACACACAATTAAGTATTTACATTACTTGAAGTTTTATAAGGATATATGAATTTTCATTTCACTTCTGAAAAGGAAAACATAAGCTATTATATATATAATTGATTAAAAATATTACGGCACATTAAAAGGAATCTAAATAAAGTAAACTGATGATATTCTGTAGTTCTTCAAGAAATAAATATTTGGATTATGTAAATACGTCTTTTATATCATAGTTTTAAGACCTTGTATAATTTATAAACAATGTTATACTATATAAATAAATATATAATGTGGTCTTAAATTGTGCACACTCCCTCAAATTTTTAGCATTATTTTCAACTTTCATGCTTACACGCACAGAAATGAATTACGCGTATTAATAAAAAATATTTACATATATCATTTAATAGCGCAACAATGTTAAGTGAAACTAAAAACTAAATTTAAGATTTTTAATATTTAAAATATGTTAAATTAATCATAAAAGAAACACGTTTAATTATTTAGAAGAAAAAATGATTACCAAAACTTACTGATTCAAACAAGTTCTATCTTTTTAGGAGCTTACATTAAAAATTTTTAATATACAGATGAAAATTGTGGACGTTTTGTTCTAAAAGAAATATAGTTCTGTGGGCAATACAAAATTATTTTGTCTTGAAGTTTAAATTACAACAACGCACAAATTATATTATTTATAACATAAATAACAAATAAACACAATGTGAATAACGGCAAATGAAAAGGTTGGACCTACACAAAAAAAGACGCAATAATAAATTAAAAGAGCAAAAAATTTAAAAAACTAAGCTTTTATTTAAATGTTTTCGAAATAAAATAAACTTTTCTTTTCTTTTTTATTTATTTATTTTTGCTTTCAATTTATAACGTGATTCCATATTATGATATAAAAGCTTGTTGCGAGTTTTAAAAGTACACGTAGTTACTTAATTTTGAAAAGCAAAAAATTAAAATCAATCAGATCAAGTTATTTAATTTTTTCTTGTTTTATTTACACAGGTAAATCTCGCGACAGCTTTTATGTCATAAATTTAATATAATGACGTTTATAAATGATGGAAAAATAATTAAAAGAAAAAGTTTATTAGCTATTATTTTTAAATTTAAATAAAAAGCTTGTTTTAAAAAGTTTTTACTTTAATTGTACAACTTTAGTTATCGCTGGACAGGTTCAGTCTCTTTATCTCATTCCAACGCATCATTGTTGTAAAGGTCGTTTGACGTTGATTTTGAACAGGCTGGCTCAGGGTTAATTAAATCTTTTCCACCGGGTCATGCATATATGATAGATATTTCATCGAGCCGCAACAAAGAGGATAATGGTGGACAGGGATAAACTTGCTGTAGACAGTGTTTCTCAGGCATGGGGCGCGGCGCCCCTGGAGCGCTGATAGCCTCTTCAAGGGGGCGCGAGCATATCGAAAATAAAAAGGTTAAAAAAAATTAATTTACTTTAATAAAATGCGCCAAATACTCTGATATAATAAAAAAGCCACAGATTTACATTGATATGATTTATTATATGTTTAGTGATAAAGGTCATCAAAAATAAGATTCTTCTTTGAACGCTCATTAGCTATCTTTGATCTTATAACTCAATAAAAAAATATTTTTGTTTGCTTTGCTGTAGTCCTACCACGATGAGAATTTTTTTTTTTATTACGTTTCTTTTTTAATCTAAAATTTTTACTTTTGCTGACTTTCGAGCTTACTGGTATGGTTATGCCCTTTTAGGAAGTTGTAAATTCTATAATTCTGGTGCGCGTTTTCAATGTGAAAGAGTTTGATGATACACGGATAAGCATATTGAGCGCTTTGAAGGATTAATTATCCAAGATTTATTTTATGGTATTTTGGGGAAAACATATAATACATAAATCGTTATATATTGGGAAAAACTGTTTGTTGTTACCAATGACCTTGACAGAAAATCCTCTAATATGAGAATCTTAATGGGAGCTAAATGATTTGATCTATATTTCCTTCTTTTTGGGAGTGGCAAACGTTTTTTGGGAATCTTAAGATACTTATTTTGACCGAGTTCTCGAGGGCAAACACTTTTGTTCAAAATATTTTCTTTTACTATGAAAAAAATATTTTGGCGCATCACACTGGTAATCTATATAAGCCAGAAAATGTCAAGATATATCTATTATATCAAAGGTGTATATTATCATTTTTTAAAAAATAAACTCGTGTTAAGGTGGGTACTTCAGCCAGTATAGAACAAGTTTAATAGTATCAGTGACTTCTTTTGGGCTTGTCTTGCAGAGCAAAGTTTTTCAAAGGGAAGGCTAAAAATTGAAATTGAGCAATCAGAGTTATTTTTTTGATATTTGAAGCTCAGATATATATTTTGTCTTCAAAGTAGCCATTGCAGAAAATCCCGGATTCACAAAGGTATGATGTTAAAATAATAGTATACACGAAATGCTTTTGTTTTCAGTGCAAGAAAAATTCTGCATCACCTCTATCAGAATTCAAGAAGTGATTTATTAAAGTACTTACTTAATTTCGTCACTGGATCGTGAAATCTATGAAGATCTCTTTTCGGTAGTTGGAAGCTTCTTCTGAAGTGATAGAAATGGATCCCTAATCCATTCGTAACTTGCTATCAATTTGGCTTCGTCAGTGTACTTGTTGATGCTTTATTATCGAATGCTCACTGCGTTTAAATATATATATGATTTTGTTTTAATCCACTGCCGTAAATACATAATACCGTAGTTATAACGTGTGAACTATAAAATGTACATTCAAGAAGGATTCGGTAGCTAATCGGTCAGTAGCCAAGACGACTGGGTGTACGAGGTCCAGAATTTTACATGTTTTGTACTTTGACGTTCGTTAGGTTTCCTATAGATTCACGTATTGAATATTCTTGAGAATGCCATATGTAATGGATGTAGATAAAAGAACAACATAAATTAGACTATTTTCAATGACATTTGTACTTTTAGAAATGGATGATGAAGGAAACTTAAATCTTTAATTAAATATCATTTCTCCAATCTGTTTCAGTTTAATAATTAGAGGAAGAAAAATGGCCATAGTTAACCCTGTACTTAAAATTCATTTACTTAAAAATATGTATTATACATTAACATATATAAAAAATTAATACTTATCTTATTAATTTACGGCACGGTTTATAATTAAGATCATAATATAGCTTTAGCGTCTAAGTACATTATTATGGCATTCAATATATTATTATTATTATAGAAGGGGGCGCGATAAAATTTGTTGCGGATTCGAAAAGTTAGGTCGCCAGTATTGAAAGTTTGAAGCTTACTTCTGTAAAAGATAAAATAACATTGGACAAAAGAAAAGGTAATCAAATATTAAAAAATCGATTTTTTCTTTTACTATAATACTATATTAAGGAAAAAACACAAAAGTTTTTTTCTTAAACGTAATTTTAAACAATTTTTAAATCTTTATTGCAGAATTTGGTAATACTATTCTACAAACGAAAAAAAAAAAAAAAAAAAGAAGAGTTTCGTGCTTTATCTTTAAAATAATAAAGTTTTTAAATGTTTCATTAAAAATTTGAGTATTTTCTGAAAAATCTTAGAAAAAAAAGGTTTTTGCATATTTTATTTTTTAAATGACTGATTGTAAAAGAGAAAAGCCTGAATATTTTTAATGCTGAATATCGATACATTAACACGAAAAAAAAATTCATACGTAACGATTAAGAAATCATTTTCATCAAAATGCATCTTAGAAAAAATCGTTAAAAATAGAAATTATCATTATTCTTTAAAAACAATTACACCGTATAGTGACGAAATAAATTCCGATTATGTAATTATTTTTTGTCTCAGTTTGGCAGGAAAGAATAAAGATGGAGTTTTTTTTTTAAAGTCGAAAAAATCAGGAACTTCTTCAAGCTCAATCCTTAAGATGGTACGCAGAATAAAAAATAACAGGGGTAAAGGGTTTTAATTAATATATTTTAAATATTTGCGCTATCGGAAGATAAATCATCAAAGCATACATTTGTCATACAAAAAATAGACCTATATACAAAATTTCAGCTAAATCAGTTACAGATATCAGCTTCAAAATTCAGTTGCAGATTCCACCCGATGAATTACTTTAATTCATTACTTTTTGCCACTAGTAATGATAATAGGAACATAAGGATAGGAAATATGCATTGTCATGCAAACTGGCATTTATAAGTTTCATTTCGGCGGATTCAGGCTTATCAACTTCAAAATTGAGTTGCAAAGATTCACACGAACCATTTTACATTCAGTTAAATAAAAGATTTGTAAAAACAGAAAAGAACGTGAAAATAAATTTCATTCAGAAATAATTTTTCGAGGAAAATTGAATGAATTAGAATCTCCAGGACATTTCAAAATTTCGATTTTTCAAAAAAAATATATGTTATATTCCTATCTTTTCTATAATGTTTTGCAACCAAAAAACTTTAATGATACGATCTAAACTTGCGAGTTATTAATAAAAGAACTGAAGCATCCAAGATGAAAAATTGCCAGAGCCTATTTGTTTTAACAGCTGTTTGACGGTATCCAAACTTAGCTTTTAGAAGAGCCACATTTAATATTTTTAATTTTGAAATAGCTAATTGTTCTGTTTTGAAAGAGTAGCATAGCTTCAACTCAACTCTCTATTTTACAGTACTGTTTACTTCAAAGCTGTTAGTTTTCTGCTGGTGCACAACTTTTTGTGTGATGCTACATGAAATGGAAAATTGTTAGAAAAACCGATCGTCTGGTCAAAAGACCGAAAAGAAAAAGGTTCAGGGAATAAGTTCATAAGAAACAATATTTGGTGAAGTAAGAAGAAAAAAACCAACATGCCGGAAATCGCAAACGATATTGCCTCCTATAGGAAGTTGTCGAGGGAAAAATATCTTTTTGATTCGTGTGAAGCTGATATTTCACAGCATTTTAAAGGTTATCGGCTTATAGATATGGAGTCTTTCTCAGCCCAGTTAAGAAAAATATCTTTTGTTGGCGGAATGCCATGGCAAAATAAATAAACAGAAATATAATTAGTAGAACTTTCATCATCTTTTTATTAATGTACTCAAATTGCAAGATGCAAAAAAAACTGAATTCATGTGAGCTCATTGGATCATAAAAGAACATTCCAGAAAAAATTGAAGATCTGTCTTAGCCATGAGATGTATAGGCCAAGGTTTATCTGCGTTAAATACATTTTGTACTCTTATGTAATTACCAATGCCTGCATCTCAAAACGCATATGATGAAGTATCAATCTATCAATCTAAATTGCAGAAGCGTGTGAGACTTTGGCAAGTGCGTCAATGAGTGATGCTGCTTTGGAAGAAAATTTTCGATAGAACACGTAAATGCATTGCTGTCAGTGTGGATGGCACAAGGAAAACTCGTGCACACATACCATCACTTGACAGTTTTGCGTTAATTGCAGCAGAGTGAGGGGAAGTGCTTGATATCGAGATTATGTCATCCCTCTATAAGGTGTGCGATTCATTTAAAGGTCCAAAGTTTCGACCCAAATACAGTGTTTTTTAGCGAAACACCAGCCCTCTTGCAAAAAAAAATCATAATGGGTCTGCTGGACAAATGGAAGTGAGTGGGATGAATGAAATTTTTTTCTGTTCTGAACATAAGCAAGGGCTCATATATAAACAGTAAATAGAATATGTAGATACAAAGACATATATGTCTCTTGTGGAGAAAAAGCCTTATGGTGACAGTATCAAAATTGAAAAAATAGAGTGTGTTGACCACGTTCTCAAACGCGAATGGGTAGTCGCTTGAGAAAGCTAAAATCATGTCTTGGCAAGAAAAAATTGTCCGATGGCAAAACAATTGGTGGAAAAGGCCGCCTCACAGATGTTGTAATTAATAGATTAACAACTTTTTATGGGAATGCAATTCGTGGTAATCCCAAAAATGTACACGAAATGATGCAGGCTATCTATGCTGTATGGGCTTATACAGCTAGTACTGACTAACAACCCAAACACTAGTTTTGCTCTAAAGGCAACAATAGTTGGTGCAAATATAATATTTGGGTCCAAAATAATAAAGTGCAGGGTTTTAAATACAAAAACAACTTGCCGGAAGCAGTTTCTGAAGCAATAAAACTCATTTTCAAAGATCTGTCGCATTTAAAACTGTTACGAAGGTGTTTTGGAGGTAAAACTCAAAACCCCAATGAATATTTGAATTCATTAATCTGGAACTATAGACCAAAAACTATTGGATCTAGCATTACCATAACACGAATAGCTGCCTATTTAGCTGTATGTGACTACAAGAGTACTTCTCAAACTTTCAATACTGGCGCCCCCCTTTCTAATCATAATTTTATCGCGCCCCTTATACAATAATAATGTGAATACAAAAATAATGCACTTTGACGCTAAAGCTACAAAACGATCTTAATTATAAAACCGTACAAATTTGTAAAATAGTATATTAAATTTTATACATGTAACTTTTTTAAGTAATATATATTTTAATTATTTTCTCGAATTTTTAAATTGAGACAGATTATATAATGCGGTGGCTGCTTTCAAGACAAAAATTTAGATCTCAACCAAATATAGAAAATGTTCAAGAGTGTTGAAATTTCTGATAATAAACCTTCATTTGAAAAACTTTCTTCTACCAAGACAAACCATGGATGTCGCTAATACTTATTAAACTGCTCTTAATTTAGTATTAATAAATTAGTTATAAAAATACATTGTGAAGCACTGTTACATTAACATTATACTGTCTGGAAGTACCCGCTCTTCGAACGAAGGTTCATTTTTTAAAAACTAAAACATTCTTGATAATGGCTAATTGTCAAAGAGTAAACCCAAATGCGCGACAATGTTTATGAAAATGTAAAATGATATTTTAAAATGAATGCTCATATTATAATTTGTTTTAAGCGAACTGTAATTTTAAGCCTCCCGGATTTAGCATTTAGAATTAATTTTAAACAATGAAAAATAATATAAGATTCCAATGAAGAATAATAGTGTTATTTTTATTATTTAAAGTGAGAAGGCTTCAAAATGTTTTATCCCGAGGGCAGACACACACTCGATACTAGGGTTAATGGTCACGCGGGGTAACTGAGTCAACCCAATCCTTTTTTTTTAATAATTATTTTATTGTACAGATACAAATCGTGATTCCAGTGAGTATTTTAGTTAAGAGAAAGTAAAATTATCTACTTTCAAATACTTTTCAATTTTTCTTTGGTAACAAATAAACAGTTTTGCCAGAATTAACGATTTTGTGATCTGTGTGTCCCGCTCGACCACTTCCGGGTTAAAAAGTGTATTCATTACGATCATATTTATGTTACTGCTAAAAAAAATGTGTAAAAAGTTTTTCATTATGCTTTATATGTTTGAGAATACTCATAAAATTAAGTCTTGGCCAAGTAATCCTTCAAAGTGCTCTCTTTGGTTTTCCAAATATCATAAAACTCTTTTGCACAGAAAAAAGCGCAACAGAGAAATACACTACTTACAACTTCCCTAAGTGAGAAACAAACACATATATAAGAGAGGGGTCATAAATAACTGTACCAATAACTTAGAAAGTCAAACAGTTTATCAGCAAAAACAGATTACAGCTATAATGTGCAGTATTTCAAAAATAATCACAGTGATGAATTTTTTATGTTCCTAAATTTTTTCGATTATGGTTCTGGGACTTGTTTTTTCTCTGTGAAAGAGTAGTAAAAATCATTCATCATGAGATTACAGCAAATCAAATAAAATTTTTGTTTATTTGGTTTTTTGGATCAAAAATAGCTAATTAGGTATTGAAGAAGTTTTTATTTTTGAGAGAGAAAGATATGACTTATATATATATCGCCTATAAATTATATCACAGTAAAAGTGCATTTTTTATTATGTCTGAAAGTATTTTGTTTTAATTCATTCCAGTAAATTAAATATTTTTAAATCTTTTTATTTCCGATATGCTCGCGCCCCACCAGGGGGCGCCCCACAGTTTCAGAAACACTGGACTACAATGATGGGCATAGGAGCCAAATTGATATAATGAATGCAATGGGTTGATGTATAACAAAAATAACGTTATTACTGCTAAAGATGCTGATAAAAAACGCTTATCGACAGCTTTTAAGCGCATAACGGTAGCCTCGTTAGAATCGTGGAAAAACAAAAGGCTGAAATTGACCAAAGAAAATATGCAATTTAAGTTGTCTGAGGGGTGTGCATATGATCCAGGAGCATATTAGTATAAATAAGATAACCCATATTATTTTTTTCATGTTTTTAATTTACAACATATTTTTAATAAAATTAAGCTTTCCCGCTTAAAACCTACATGTTTTATTTATTTGAAATTACATGTAAATTTTTCAAATACATTTTTATATGATTTATATGTATTTTTTCAAATAAATGACTGATTTAATTGTTTTTGCCATATTTCAACTTTTAATTCATTTTTCGCAGAACTAGAGTAAGTTTAAATTAAGTTAGTACACTTAATTTCTTAAAATATACTTATTCTATTTATTTAAAATTTAATTTACATCTTTAAAATATATTTCTATACAATTTATAAACATTTTTTTAAGTAAATTATGGACCTTATTGTTTTTTTGCCACTGTTTATCTTTTAAGTAATTTTTTGCAGAACTTAAAAATTAAGTTTCGACACCTTATTTCATAGAAAATACTCTTCCTATTTATGTAGAATTCCCTATACAACTTTAGAGTAAATATCTATGTGAGTTTTTGGAACTTTTTATAAAGAATATAGTTATCTAAGTAATTTTTGGTCACTATATAACTTTTAACTTATTTTTCATGCAACTTACAAATTGAGTTTCCATGGCCAATTTCTGTAAAATTCCTTGTCCTTTTTATTAGAAATTTTATGGACAACTTAAAAATAAGTTGTTCTATGAATTTGTATATTACATTTTTTTAAAAAAATATTAACAATTATATTTTTTTCCCTTTTGCAACTTTTAACTCATTTTTCTCAAAACATAAAAATTAAGCTTGCGCGTATAAATTTAAAGAAACTACTTGTCCTCTCTCTACTTTTATAAAATTTCTTATACAATCTCAAATGAAGCTTGTTCTACAACATATACAAAAAATTTTAGACATATAACTGAAAAAAAGTTCATGTTTACTTAAATGAAGTTTTTCTAAAAGTTTTTTAAAATATTATTTTTTTAAATTTTAAAAAATGTTTAATTACTTAAAAAACTTTAAAAAAAAGTGTTTTTAACTTCAGAACACAGCAGTTTTCTACACTTTAAATCAAATTTTGTTAAGTTTGATCAATTTTTAACTTCAGATTCTTACGCGTAGTAACATACTAGTTTTTAAATTTCTAAAAATTGTCGAATTTAAAATTCCTTGTATTTTTTTATTTTTTAAGAAACAATCTTAAATTTTGTTTAAATATGTATATAAGTATGATTATGAAGTGGTGAAAGTTTCAAGCTTCCATGTTGTTAGATAGAAAAATATATGGATTCGAAAAAAATAATGTATTTTTTGCATTCCTCGATGAAGTTAAGGTTCCTGGGACATCTTAAAGTAAATGTAAAAACTGCAAGCTCACGGGAATCGAACCCGAAGCAATTCACTTGAAGTTACCTTCTCTAACCGCTAGACCACGAAGGCTCTTGGAAAGCGGTAAAGTAAGCTTCTAACATGGTTATGAGATTTTTAATTAATATGTTTTTAACTAATTGCGATATCGGAATACCAACAATACAAACACGCATTGTCGTCCAAACTAACCGTGTAAACAAAATTTCAGCTCAATCGGTTGAAGTCATCAGCTTCAAAATTGAATTGCAAGATTCCACCCAAACAAAGTACTTTAATTAATATCTTTTTAACTAATTGCGATATCGGAATATAAATGATGAACACATGCATTGTCATTCGAAATAAACGTGTATACAAAATTTCAGAGCAATCGGTTGAAGACATCAGCTTCAAAATTAAGTTGCAAGATTCCACCCGAACATTTTACATTGCAAGTTAAATATAACCTTGTAAAAATACCATTTTCATAATTCGAACATTCCTCATGCCACCACTCTTGGCATTTACAGCACTGGATCCATTCTTCTGTTGGAGGGTCAAAATATTCCTCTTCACAAGCTGGACATCTTATAACACCATCTTTTGAAGTTGATGCAACTATAATCTTTGGCCTGGATTTTATAGACTTAGGCCTACATGAACTTCGTTTGAGTTTTTTTACTCTCTTTTTAGCTTCACCAGCTTCTCTTCTCTGTTTTCTTAAGGTTTCCAGTTATTCCTTCTGCTTTTCCCTTTCTTCTAAAATTTCTTTCATAGGTGTGCTTGTAAGAATGATTGAGCTCACTTTTTTGCTTTTTAATTTTTTCTCACATTGTGTTGCTTTTAGGCAATGGTTGGAAATAAAAACACTAACAGGCTTATTGGGTACATCGAATAGGCATTTGCCATAAGTTCTGGTTCTTCTGGAGGTTTATATGTTGGTTTTCCAGGATCTTAGGCTTAGCACTGTTATTCTCAGTTGCATCGCCTACAACATCCTGGTTAGTAGTTTTTGCCGTAGCGAAGTCATTTTCGATAAACACAAGAGAATTATGAGGCTCGATCCCACATTCTTTAAACCCTTGAATGCCATTTTCAACTGTAGCTGCTTTAAAGTAAGCGGTGCTCAAAATCTCACCAATATTTTTGTCTGTGATAGTTTATTCTGGATGAGTGATCATAAAGTTGTCCCATGCTAGGCTATAGTAGGTTTTAATGGGCAGAAAAATGAAACATCAAGGGGCTATAGAATATGCGATGTGTGGGGCGGCAACCCAACCATGATGATGTCTTACTCTTTGCAATATAAGATAGCCTGTAAGGTTTTGTGAGTTTTGTGATTGTCTGTAATCAAAAGAACTGGAGATTCTTTGCTTGGTTTCACGTGAAGATAAAAGTGATTCAAAAAAAGAGAAAAGGTGCAATCATTATTGCAGCCGTTATCACTGCATTAGCTTATAGTACCTGGTGGGGCTTTTCCTACAACACCCTTAGCCTCAGAAGAGATAGAAGCGCAAGGTCGAGAGGACAAAACACAGACATATAAGCGTATAAAGGATTTAATAAAATGGACTACATAGTGTTAGTTTATCAAATTCCGAAACACGGGCAGGATGACGCTTTGCTACAGATACGGGCAAGATATATCATTTTTCTTTAATATTTATGAGTAACTTAAATTAAATACTACCTATTACCATTAATAAATGTCAATTAATCGTCTTCCTTCATAGCAATGAAAACGATGATTTTTAAATAGGAAGTTAGGGTAAGATGACGAGATCGTCATCTTGCTCTGAGGCAGAGGAAAATAAAAAAATTATTGCATTTATTATTAAAAATTATAATATAATTTTCTAATATAAATTTATTCATTAATAATATTAATTTGTGTTACAAGTGTCACTTATCCATACATTATTTAATAACTTTGATACGTGTGTTGTGTGTGTGCTTACATTTTTTCACATAAACTGTCGAAGTTCAGGTCTACTGGGATTAAATGCAATCTCATTACTTGTTCAGAGTTTAATTTGTTTTATGCTTTATTTTTGATGCCACTCACCTAGAGAAATAAATTTCACTTTAAGAAAATGCTCTGAATATGGTATTAAAATGTTTATAGCTGTATGAGAAAACCCGTGTATTTCGTATAAATTTTCAACCTAAAACTGAGATACCTTTCTTGTTAAATTTAGATTATAACATCAAATCTGTCGATATACTGATAAATTTTTTCTTCTCCATTACTGGTTTCTTTAACACAAATAGGACCGTGGGTAGCCTATTTGATGAGTAAGATGAACTTTTTGTGTATCGGACTCCAAATCGGAAGGCCTGGGTTCGATGCCAGATACCACCAAATACCCACCGAGTACACATGGAGAACGTGCTCGTTAAATCAGTGGGTCCGAAAGTCTTGTGGGTGGTTGCATCAGAAGCCACAGGTGCAGGGTGCTGAAGAATACTTTCCTCCCTTCCAGCTACATGCCTAAATTGTAGAGGTGAAAATAGGTGGTGTCGCCATCTATCATAAAGAAGTCCAACCGGTCTCTGGCAAATTTTATTCCTTCCCTATGGGCATCACGACAACAACAACAGCCACAAATACAAAAAGATTAATTTTCCATTAGAAAACTATTAAGTTTTGCAAGGCATTTTGTTATATATATATAAAGCATTTTAATATTAAATTATTATATTATAATAAAATTTATATATATATATAAAACTGCTGCATAATTGATTTATTATATATAAATAAAGTTTTCAATTTTAGTGAGTATGACGAGCTACAAATACTTGTAACTGTTTAAACTTGATAGAGTACAAATATACATTTTGAATATATATTTATTTCTTCTTGAGTTTACCATTGTGACTCGTGGAACCACGGAGTATGCCTCATGAAGACCGAGGGCTCCGCAGAATAATGTTTGGGTACCACTACGTAAGAAGGTAACCATCTACAATAATGCTCCGTCTTCGAAACATCTTAAGCCTCGAGAGAATAAACGCACGTACGGCTCTTTACCCGGAATAGTTTGATTGATCATCATTTACGAGTCCATCGAAAATGTATTTGGCTAAAGCTGTCAATTTGATTTTGGAACTAATTGTATGTGAAAGAGGCCTTCCTAAGATAATAAGAGTAAGTTGTTTCATAGGATATGTTCTCATAGAAATACACAATTTTTTTTTCTAATGGGCTGAAAATTGCCTACTAACATTTTTCAGACACGGCAAGTGCCCAAATGTTAGAACCATTTTATGGTGGCTTCATCTAGTGGAAGCTCTCACCACCAAATTTTGGCACTTGAACCATTATTAATTCAAGCTTTTGTCGTATTCTTAATATGGCTGGTATTTAACTTTGCCGGGAGTACAAGAGGCAAATTGATACTCAGGGTATCTTTTGCATGCCACATAGTCATATGACATGAGTACCTACGATTTTCACATCCAAAAAATATATCAACTCTCCAGAAGGGATCACACCCGCAAACTGAGGCTTAGGAAGCTGGCACGCTGGCTCTAAGCCACTGAGCTGACTAGAAATAACTAAATTACTGTAAAAAAGCGTGTCTTGAAAATTGTTTTTGAAACATTTCTAATATCTTTTTTTAATAAAATTTGTTTTCGGTGTTTCTTTTTCTTTTATCCACAGACTTATTTCAAGAAATGTTATTACTTGGACTACTTAAAAAATAAAAAATTTTGTTGTTTCAATAACTTACACTTGGTTAGAATTTAATGTATATTTGTGTGTATAATAGAAAATATTATAAACATTGCACAAAAGTTGCATAACACACATCTAAAGGATGTGTAATATTGTCTGTTGAAGCATGGTGAATCTGTGTGGCCTTTCTTAATTTCAAAAATTCTTGATGCTTGATCAAAGGTAATTAGGTAGCATGTGTTAAGGTTATAATGTTCAGGTGTTTTCTACAATTGACCGTGTTTCAAACTTATGATTTCTGTCGCCAATAGTTATCTTGCTGAATATAGTGAGAAATTTAAACACGTTAATTTAGTAACTAATTAAAAGTTACTGAACATTTCGTAAATTAACAGAAAGATAACTCAACTTGCAAAAACATAAATGGGGCAACGGATTTCCTAATTATACATTACTGTTAAGATTGAGTGAGAGAATAATTATTTATATCACACTGTTCAGCTACTCAAGGCATTTTGGCGATGGACCTCGCAATTTTGAACAATGAGCAAAGATGAGGATGACACTTGAACTTGCATCTGTCTCTCCTAACTACCACACCACGCTAAAGAGAAGACGTGTGAGCGGTCGACAAATTTGACATGCATCGCGCCCCTTCATGGCGGGTCTTCAGTCTCAAACTCATATTACGCCTACCACTAGTTCATCACCTTCACCACTAAGCTACGGCGGCTACTTCCTGTGACCAGATAAAGGAAAAATTACAATTGATCTTTCACTTTTATAATTTCCCCTTCAAACTCAGTGAGCGAATATTAACGTCACACTATAAATCCCCACGAGGTCTACAGCTGATGTATCTCGTAATTTTGAGCCTCGGTTAAGTGACGAAGACGACACCCGAGATTGCATCCTCCTCCCTTTAACACCATAACACACAAAACAGAGGACAATGAGCTTGAAGGGATTTAATGGGTATCCCCCCGTTCCCACCCTACACGTTGAGTCTTCAGTGGTAACAGTACTCAAATCTGCGACTTTCCGGCTACGAGTTCGGGACACTAAACTCTGCATAACGTGGCTTCGGGATTTGATAGAAACAGGTTCGAATCATAATTTAAAAGTTGTCAGAAAGTTAGTTTAAAAGCATCAAAACAGTCATGAACTACTAATCTTTTTTTAATTTAATATAATTAAAAAAATTAAGTTTTTAGTTTTTTTTATATAAAATTCCATTTGTGTAA
>BMAV01023096.1:0-71230 GCA_019973955.1 Trichonephila inaurata madagascariensis | reverse complement strand
CATATCAATCCCACAATCGCCTATACATATGCAAGTCGTAGGTGGTTTGGCGAACATAACTGAAACGGAATGTGCAAAGGAAAAGGTGCGTGAAGCCAGACAGACTAATTGGGCTACAGATCCTACGTTAAATTTTGTATAACTTTTTCAACATGTGTAATCCAACCTGGATTCCTTTATATCAGCCAAGACATTTATCTTTCAATTGGGCACCAGGAGTTTACATACGCTGCGATTTCCAGGAAAATAAACTCTTAACTCACAGAATCATTTTTTCTACATTTTTCTACTACAGAATCATTTCTTTCGTTTGCTGCCATTTGTATCACGAAGTTTGGTTGTCTACATCGTGTTTATATAAGAAATTTTTTTGCCCTATGTGTCCTTGGTATCTATTTTCCTCTCCATCTTTTTGTTGTTGTTTTTCCTATTTCATCTGCACAAAGACAGAGATAATTTGTTTAATTATATGTTTATTGTGTGTGGCAGTTATTTAACAGCTTTCAATTAAATGTTTTTCAATATAGCTCTTTAAAAATCTTAAGCAGATTTCAATTACACACTCAAGGAAAAAATAATAAATTAAGTCTAATGTTCTCCTCACATGTTTAAAAAAAATTTCCAGTCTTAGAATAATTTTAGTTATAAAAATATTCTTATGTTTCAGAGAATAATAGCGCAATATTTTAAAATTAAATTTTTAAAAATCGTATTCTTTTCTTAATAATCTTAAATAATTCTAAGATAAACTTTTGATTTATGTTGATAAAATTAATTATTTAGAGTAATCCTTTACTACCAATAATGAACGATACTCAGAAAAATAGACGCATTATTTTATAGTAAATGAAGGACTGGGCTTTTTTTTCCTTTGAAGGGCCTATTTAATTGTTTTGTGCAAATAATTCACTCTTAATAATTTGTTTTAAATCAATAGTTTTTTTTTTTTTTTTAAAAAAGGAAAGGGGAAAATTTTTTCCACCAAAATTCAAAATTTTTTTGAAATGTCATCGACTAATTATTTAACGGGTTTGAAAACTTGAGGAAAATTGAAGAAAACGATAATTTTTTTAGTTATACCAAAATTTTTGTATGGAAAAAACGTTAGAGTTAAAAGTATTTAAAAATTTAAAAATATTTTTTTTCCCCTTTTTTTTAAAAAAATTAAAACAGAAAAGGGTTTTTTATAATGTATAAAAATACCAAAAAAATTTTATGCACCCCATATAAATTTCAGTGTTATATTAAAAATCCTCATTTTTATTCATTGGAACTATCAAAAATTACTTTAAAAAATGTAACGATGAGAAAGAATTTAAAATGTCTACTTGTAAAAAATTAGAATGTTCTGTTATTTCCCTATTGTAAAAATTTATTTCATTTTTCTTGACTTCTTTACGAATTTAATGTTAGGCTTTTTTCTTACTTATTTGCTACGAAGATTATTTTTTATTACAGTAATAATAATATATCATCCGAAACTACAGCAACTTCATAAGAATTTCAACTGATAGTGAATACACTGGAGTGAATCAAAACTATAACAAGTAAAAATTTTGAATTTGTGATCAAATGACCATAAACAGACGTTACCAGTCTCACATTTTAAATTACATCACTCTACAACAGAATATATATTGTGTGTGTGTGGGAGATGATTTAATATTCCATCATGTTATATATATAAAAAGCACAATTTAGACGCATGTAATCTGGTAAAGTGTAAATACTTTTTAACCATATTTGACGAAAGTAAATATTGTTACTCTTGTGGGTGTGGGAAATAGGTTTCTTCAGAATAAATATATTTTCAGGAAACATGAGCAATACCCATGACATCGTTTTCTGTAAGTACCACCCATGGATTCAATAGGCTTACATTAATTTTAAGTTTGCTTTTTTAATTTTATTTGATTAAGTAATGTTAAATGTTCTTACTCTCTCTCTCTCTCTGTGTATTATATTTTCTCTTTAAAGGGACTCTCTCTCTCTCGATAATTTAAAACGAACCATAAAATGATCTTACAGTTTTAATTGAATAATATTATTTGAATTAATGTCTTCCGATTGAAATATAGCAATTGTATCTATGAGTTGTTAGGTATATAAAAATTGCAGGAAATTTGTTAAGAAATGTAAATAAACGAACGAATTCTGGAAGGTATTTATGTATATATATTATGATATTGAAAACGTAACCCCAAAAATAAGTGGTAAGGAAATCAAGAAACTCGGAAAAAAGAGAGACCAAAAAAAAATACTTCATGTTTTTTTTAAAATTATACACGTAACGCGTATCTAGATCAACGTCAGCTGAATAGGCTGCTAGATGACTAAGATTATCGATACATAAAGCATCACTTCTATGTACAGAATCAATGAGAGTGCGGATGGCTTCCTGATGGATGACTTTTCAATCCATTTCAATCATTTACCGTGTTCGTTCTTTAAACGCGGTGTCTGCAAAGCATATGACTGGTGCCAAATCATGTCCCAGAGATGTTCATTTGTAAAAAGATTAGGCATAAATTTTGACCAAGGAACTAATTGTACGTCTAGCACAGAGCACTTAGTGGGTAGCTGAGCTTTATTCTGCTTCTAAAGGCCTAGCCACCCTTGACAAAGAGAGAGTATTTTAGAGTATTTTGAGCGCCACTCATCAACCATGTATCGCGTCGGGCTATCATAATACAGTGAATACAAAACACAGTTTTCCTGCCGAAATCGTCTTTGACTTCATTAGCAATAACAACGCAACATAGTTGTGTTCACAAATGCACAACAACAAAAAATTTAAAACAACATACACTATGATTATAATATGAAAGCATTTCAGGTAAACGAATATACGACCCTTGCCATTCTTTGTCCACGCCGCTTTAGTCTGGATCTTCTGCAAATATAATCGTATTTATGGTGTCAGAGGTTGATAGTTTTCTTTGTTGACGAAAAAATAGGATACTGTAAGGATACCGAGTAAGGATACTGTTTAATATTGGCTCAACAAGGGTGTTATGTACATGCTGCAAAATGGAGGCAAAAGTAGCTTTGGCGTCAGTGGATTCTTCATTCTGGTTACTCTCTGGCACTCCTTAAACTTGCCATTTTTCTTTGTTCTAACAATTCTGGCCACACCCGGTCACTGTGCCTGCTCTAAGTAGGTGTTAAATAAGATCACTATGCTTCTCGTAAAATGAAGGAACTGTCTGTCTGAAGGAACCACCTCTGTTAGAGGTGACATTGCATTTCACAGGGAAAGCAAGAGTGATACATGGGGAAAAATTACACAATGATATTTTGGGCAACAGAATGGTATGGATATATGGCTCATTCTAAAGATTTCTTCCCTTAAGTTTTACTCAAAGTGTGCTATGGAAAGCTGTTTATCTTGCATCATTTGCATTAATACCGAAAAATGCAATTGCCCTGGATATGCATAATTTACTAACATCTCTTTCTTGACGTTGCATTTTCAATGATTTTTATTATATCATTGAAGAAATGAAACATTTAATTGAAACCTTTTTTAAATTTTTATCTCGAAATATAATATAGGTTTATCAGATGAAAAACATTCCATTGATATTATTTACAACTTAATCAAAACTTTGCTTCTTAAGATATCATACAAAAGAAAGTGTGTGTGTACTTATGTACTTCTTTGGCGTAACAAGATTAAAATATTTCTAAAGATCTTGAGCAGGGCAAGCTGGCCCAACAACGAAAGGTGGTCACGAGCAGAGTTGAACGATGCTAACCTTCATCAATCGAACCAGCCAAACCCGAGATAATCATGATTTAAATAAGTTTAAACACCCAGCACAGGGACAAAAAACAATAACATGGGGGTCGGCAGACGTATCTGGGGATCAAGTGAACCGAATTTACACTTGAGACCCCCATACTAATGTCTCGGCGGAAAGAATCATTCCTGAGAAAATTAAGAATTCCGCCTGAAGAACCCCTGAAGTATGATCATTTTAAAATAATTAAAACATTTAAAACAATTAAATAAAATAGAAGCAGGGCACCCAGCAACTCAAAACTAGGCCTGGTTGTGAGAAAACTCAAAAGTTATTTCATTAGAACCAGTACGAAGTCCAGTTGCAAATGGGGTGGTGCTAGTTCCGGAAAGGAAAACAAAACTAACTCTCCCCGGGTGGGGAACAACTGTGGCCCAACGATTCACAGAGTAGTAGGTGATCCCAAAGTTTCATCTTTCTATTCCTGTAATATCACTACGTCATCAAAAGATCGAACCCCATAGAAATAACATGGGGATTCTAATTTTTCTAATTTTAGGATAACGCCCCTCCTATGCCCACTATCTACACACGAATTATAACAGATGAAACAGCTCAACGAGAAAAATCTAGGGTCCGAGTTTCATTAATGAATCACAAAAACCCTCGGAGCTATGTGGTATTTTAAAAACATTATAACTTAAAATAATTTTAAAATGTTAAATATGGGTGAAGAAATGGGGCTATGGTTGTAAAAAAATATATCTAGGATGAACAATCGAATACAGTAGGTGCGGTTGACCACGGTGGCATAGGATTCGAGTTATTTCTGGGAAAGGCCTGTAGGGGCATGGGGGCCAATTCCACGTAAGTCTCACGCTAATACAAAAATATGGCAGGCCTCCAAAAATCAAGTTCCAAGCTCAATTCCTTAGGTGGGGTGTAAAATTTTTCCAGTTCCCTTAGGATTAACATGAGAGCATGATATTTTACTGCTTAAGCCCTCCCCATGCCTACACTATGGGAATGAAGTAGATGACTGGATGGGTCTCGACTAGTGAAACAGTTGGTTCAAATTTCAAGTCCGAGACTTGAACAAGAGCCAAGATATTGTGAATTTAAACAAATTTAAGACACAATTAAAAACTATAGAAGAAATAGCCCTATGAGCATGAAATTATACTAAATGGAAGAACAGATAGAGAGGGATCGAATAAGCCAGGTCCGCGAATGGACTGTGAGGCTCGGGTGCCAAGATATTGGCCAAAGAGCTGTAGAGAGGGGAATGCACAGGAGGGATGCGTCCCAACAGTATGGTTTATAATAATAGTTATGATTCCCCCAAATATCAGTCCCATAGCACCAAAAAGTGCGTGCGCATCGGTGTCATGAAGGGATGCACGCATTGTAAAATTAACCCTCATCCTTTTTCCCTAACGCTGAAAAAAATATATAACTTCAAAAATAAATATACGAATACAAAAAGCTCTTTTAATTTGCTACAATGTAATAAATGTGCTTATGTCCAACGCAATGCCTTCATAGTAAATACATCTATAATCATATACTTGCAATTATTATTTAAAAAGGTTAACTAATATTTACTCTTATATTTTATGTATATGAAACACAATTTAAAGATTAATTTACTATTTTTTAAAATTTCCTGTAAGTATATTTGGTTTAATAACAAAAAGTGTTTAAAAAAATGTATCAGAGAAGCTCCGTAGGTGAAGGACGATCTCCCTCTACTAATAGTGGCGTCACAAATCAGCGCAAAGCGAAGGTTCGCTGACACGGGGAGAGTTATAGCTCAGTGGTTGAGCATTCGACTGCTGATCGAGAGGTCCTCGATTCAAACTGGGGTGCCCCCTTCTTCAGGGAAATGAAGAGAAATATTTTTTTGAGACTTCGAAGGCGGGAATGATCTGTCCCGTTCTGTATATTTCTAGACAAAGCATTTTCGTATCCGTTCCTACAGAAAGCAAAGCAAAGGTCGCTGATGCGGGGGTATAGCTCAGTGGTAGAGCATTTGACTGCAGATAGAGTGGTCCCCGGTTCAAACTGGGGTGCCTCCTTCTTCAGGGAAGGGAAGAGAATCATTTTCCTGAGAATTTCGAAGGTGGGAATGATCTGTTTCGTTCTGCATATTTCTTGACAAAGCATTTTCACATCCGTGACGGTGTGCGCGCGCATCGTAAAAGTTTACCCTCTTCCTTTTTCCCTAACGCCCAAAAAGAAGTATAACTTCAATAATACATTTTGAAAAATTCTTCAAATATTGCTTGGAAAATACCTGTTTACACTTTTTATGCTTTAAAAGCAAATATATATCGTAAGCACAATGATCATTTGAGTATGTATTAGGGAGGGTGCGGGATGATTGATGGAGTGGATGTGCGTAGGTGTGTGCAAGCGCATTGTTCGTATGTATCGAATGAGAACGAATAAGACAGATGATAAGCAAATAAAAATTTTATAACTTTTAAAAATGCAGTAGTATTTTCTGATCAATACAGTACCCCGAATGCAGTATATTTTTTATATTTCCTTGCGAATTATTTCGAACTTTAAAACCATTTTTTTTACCTCTGAGATAGATTTGAAATAACTTGAAAAGGTGTTGACTTGAAAGTTGAACACTTAGGATGATTACCTACTGCTCTCGTGATGGTACAAACTTAAGCAAACAACTCATGGATTTTCTGGAATTATCGAGAAAAAAAAATTCTACTGTGATCTTTTTTATCTTTCGTTTTTCTTCTTTTATAAACTTTTTCTTACTATTCTTCTCTTAAAATCCTGCTGATATGTTGTCTTCAAGCATTTTTTTTTTTATTTTAACTCTTGCTTTTATAATTTTTGTACCTACTACTTTCGACATTTAGGTTAACGTTATTTTTGTTTTTCATTCTGAAAAATATATCGTACTTTGAAAACGGTGAATTCTTTCTGTAATTTTCTCTTACTATTTTCCGAATATAGCTTTCTTTTCACTGGCATTTCTTTTCTTTAAGAACCTCTTTGAGGGAGGGAGGGGGCAGGCTTATGCCAATAATAAATACAGAAAACATTTTGGAAGTGTTGGTTGAAAATACTCCAAAGTTCTATGATTGATTAAGCAAGACATCCCTACTTTTTCGTCTATATAATGGGAGCCAAACTGGAAAATATTTTTCGAGACAGAATTCATAGACAGAATATCTTCGATATAACTTGTCAGATGGGCTGCGCTGAATGGCGGCAGTGAGGGTTTTACTGCTCCGGGAGAGTCACCTTGCTCGATACCAACGTTAATAGTTATTTTGTTGAAGTCGGGCCCAAGTCATATTTTTTTAAAAACCCATTTTCCAGAAATATAAGCTCAACAATCCTTCTTTCAGTGATGAAATTTGGTGAAGGAAAGTATACCCTGGGCATGACTGACTTTTCAAGTTTTCTTTGGTAATTTAGAAAAATAACAATCAAAACTAGGGCAGGGTTTTAATCGCGTGGGCCGTGGAACTGAGTAAAAGGTGAAATCATAAAGAAGCGTGACAGGTGCTGGTATAATTCATGTTGATAGACCTTAAATACGGACAACGAGTATTGGATGTTTTGAGTATAAAAAATGTAAAGACAATATTGGGTTATTTTCAAAACTCTATATATGAATGAATTGTTTTCAAGATTCTTGATAATTTTATTATTAGGTACAATAGTTCTTTAGTAAAATATTTTTGGTGCCAATTTGAAAGCCTTTTCGAATTTACATATACATATATACTCTTATATTTACTTTAAATAAAATATTACTCTAATGAACATAACTGTTGAATATATGTTTTGCTAACAATATTCATAGGACAAAAATTATTTTAACTCGGAAAAATATTTCAAGTCCCCTCAGTTAAAATGTTAAGCTTGATTTTCACTGCATCTCTAATTACATAAATTGTGGTATAATCGTTAGGATCTGTGAAAAGGCTGCATAATACGTAATTTATAATTTACATGCGTTTTAAGAACTTAACGGGTAGAGATAAGTAAAATAAGCTAATGAAGATATGACATTTCCAAATCTATATAAAATAAATTGTAAATCAAGCATCAAACTAATTGGTAATTTGAAGAATAAGTATATATAATAAAATTTTATTCAATGCCGAAAGTATGGGTTTTATTTAGATTCTGAGGCGAAATTAATTTTGTTGGGAATTTCTAGCAAAAACTTGCTTGTAGGCGTATATACGTCATACTAACATACTCCTAGATTCTTTGACAGCCACGATTAATAGCAAAACTTTTCAACCAATACCAAGAAGATAAACTTTGGTCAAGGTATAAATAGAGATACATACTTTTAAAGGGATATAAGAAACTTGTGTATTAGTGGGGAGTGGCGGGGTTTGGGGGTAGCTTTAAGTGGCAAGGATGGTGGATAAAGGTTGTTGTCCTGGCTTTTGCAGGAAAGGTAAGTTGCTATAAAAAGTTTGGGATATCAGCGTTAGGGGTTAGAACTACCGATGTACTCCAATCACTGAAGGAAGGAGATCTGCAAAAGAGTATGTTTTGTAGGGGAAGTTGAATGAATCGGTTTTGAAATTTACATTTTCAAATTGGTGAAGTAGATGCGATTTGCGTAGATGAAGCTGGAATACGAGATTTGTTCCCGGTCGTTTACGCTCTCTTCAGAAGGACGACAATTGAATTCGAAGTAGTTGTTCTTAATAGGGTTGTACAGAGTAATATCTCATCATTTTTGATAAATCCACACCTCTAACACGCAGATCGGAAAAGACATAGTCATCTCGGGATAGCTATATTCAACAATCATCGCTATTCAAAGTGGGAGTCAGGAATTCCGGTGGAACTTTCATGAAATGTTGGGGTATTTATGGCAACACTGGGTGGCTTATTTTTGTTGCCAACATAAATTATATGTAAATTTATCGTAAAATATGCATCTAAATTTTGCAAATTCTTATATTTTAATTGAAGAGTGATTGAAACACTCCTTGACAGTATACTGTTTAAGCTATTTGCAAGCTGGCTACACAGAAAATAAATACTCAACAGCAGTATTCACTAAGATGTATATGAATTTCCATTTATTAATATATTGAACGGATTTTCTAGTATAATCTTTTAAATCGCAAATGTATTATGTTAATTTTTATGCCTCCAAAAATATATAAAATTAATGAAGAGAGAACAGTATAAGCTTTCTATCAATCATTTACTTAAAAGACTTTATTTTTATGCATGAAATAAGTAAGCAAATTATCAATTCAAGCTGGAATACCCAAAAAATGCACAAAATATAACACATTTTTAGGGATTTAACTGAAATGAAGTTGCAAATCTTTAGAAATTTCACAAGGGTGTTTCAGAAGAGCTTGAGAAGTTACTTTTCCAATATTTGCTTAATTACGATAATAGGATAATGGAATTATATTTCCTTGGGCTATTTTTATTAAAAATCTTCTCTTACATTTGAATGTGGCTTTTGAAAGTGTGTTTAGCGAATAGTAATATTTCCCTGATAGTATTACTAGGCATCAAATATTATTTGAAGCAATGTAAATAATGATGCAGCAAAGTCTACCTTTCATTTTGTAAAATTTCGTATTTGAATTTTTCATGTTAGACTAGCTGGTATACCCGTACTTCGCTCGGTGAATTAGAAAAAGAATATGAAGCTATTAAAGACCGAGGATGAAATTTGCCAGTACGTTAATTTTGAAATGCAAATTAAAACTTAATATCAGCTGAACTATATGTGTTAAATTTAAAGTCTGTAGATCTAATAGTTGATAAAAAGCATTTTTTCTTTTATTTATAACACCCCGTAACTCTCTTGTGGGTCAGTTTTTGAAAACGCTTTTTTAAGCTGATCTCTGATCAGCAAAAGTAACACATTATTACAAATTTTGTGTAATGAACACTGAAAATAGTGTAAATAATTTATATCCTGGATGGTATATATATTAGTATTTTTCTATATAATGTATTTATTTTATGTTAAAATTGTAATGTTACTTGAAGCGTACGTGGGTTCTGCATTCTGTGGAGTTTAAGTGACAATAATTTGGCAATGGGGCTGGGGTGGGCATCATTTTGATATGTTTGCTTTATAACGATTGATTAGAGACGTTGCGAGGTGCCTTCTGTAGCGCCACCTGGTGGGGCTGCAACTAAAGAGGATTAAGGTAATGCATTACGTTCGGAACCGTGGTTTTGCAGCGCGAAATGGATAATTTTCGCGATGTGCAGGTCATTTAGATTAGAATACATGTATAAAATTGTTTTAAGAACATTTTGACAAAACAATTATTTAAATACATCATTTTGGCGAAACATTCGCCAGAATAATCTTTTTCAAAATGGTGTTCTCGCTTTTGTAACAAAAGCTTCTATTCGCCAATAATGTTTTGCGCCAGCATATATAAGCGGATTTCCTATACAGAGGCTCAGCTCGGTACGAGAAAAATTCACATTAGTTTTAGAATTACAATTGAATTAATTATTGGCGCTTTTCTTAAAATTGCGCCCCTCTGTTACCAATAAAATATGGATAGATACCTACTTCCTAAGTTATATTTAAAAATTCTAGTTGAGCCTATGTAGAGAGGTCTGAGCAATATACAGGCAAAATATTGGTATAATATAAAATTTTTCACAGAAGAAGAACTTTTGAAAAATTATTCTGAGTTGGTTTTCAATGTTTCTTATTTTGAAATAATTTTTGTCAAAGGCCATTCATTTAAAGGCAGATTTTTATATACGTTTGCAATCTAAGGCATTTTCTCATTATCATGAAAATTAGCCAATTTATGCGCTTTGCGGGGTCACAGTTCAGGCGGTGCGTGCGCTTCTTTAAAAACGCACTGCAAAAGCGCCGATTTTACATAGTGATTCGTTGCATAGTAACGATTTACAGCGAGGTCATGCTACAAAACATCCATGTTTATATATATAGATTATTTAAGATGTTTGTGGTAAGCCGGGAAAACAGTACATTTGAAGTTATATGGGACTGTATTCTTAATTGAAGATCTAATAATTAACGAATGCATCAATTATGAGATTGTAGGTACGTCCATGGTATTTATATTGAAATAAACAAAACGTTTCTAAAAATAAGCGTGTTTATCTCATACTTCATTATTATTTTCATAATAATTCATTGAGGAGTTTCAGAAATTGAAGCTTAAATTTGTAGTTTCTGCTGAAAAAATATTTATGTGGTGGCACTTAAAGGTGGTTTAAATCATTTTTCTTTGCTATGTTTAGAGTTCTAAGTTTGTTTTTTGTATTTTAAGTTTATTTGGCCCACAAAAACCATATTAAAGGTAGTAATTCAGTTTTTATTCCGAAAAGATACCGTTTGGTAATTCGAAAAGTCATCATATATATAATGCAGATGTATATATAGATATATTAAATAATAATGCGTGAATGTGTGCGTACGTGTTTTCAAAGTCAATCTTATTGCTCAAAATTCTACTATGAGGACTGATAAATAAAAAGGTTACAAGTCGAATAAGAAAAGGAACATTGTATTGACGGAAAAATTCAAGAAGGATTAAAAAGAGCGTGCGTTTGCTGTCGTCGATTGCCAACAACCAAGTATATTTAGGCATTTATCAAACCTTGCAGGCCGCTGTTTGCGTTTGGTAGAAATCAGTGATCCGCCCGTTTGGTTTTGGTGGATGATTTCACAGCACTATCTTAGAATATCGTAATCTACCAGATGCTGCATGCTACTATAGCTCAGTCCCAGCTCAGGCGAGATTTCACGCAGAGTTACCCGTCGATCGTTTTGAATCATTTCTCTAATTCATACCATGTTGATTTCATCTTTGAAGAACTTGGCGCCTCCCGCCATGTGAAGTTTCGACATCCTGTCTGCCTGATTTAAAGTGATACCATTCCGCTACATGTTGTCTGCTCATTTGCTTCTTCGCATAAACTTCCCCGATTTGACTGGGAATGACAGATTTGGACACATTATTCGTTCATAAAAATCGAATCACGGCTCGCACTTCCAAACGAGACCAATTTTCTAAGAGTCTTGTCATTTCAATCATCCTGAGCCATCCGGGAACTTTCATTACCTACGCGTAAATCAGCTGCATGACAAGTAACGCCATTTGTCTCCACTATGGGGGAACAAAATTTCTCCACAATATGTAAACAATATGCAAGTTTCAAATGCTGCGACTGGTAACCGTTTTTTTTTCCAGATCATCTCTCTTAGTTTTATCATCTTTGCGTTGCCATTTATTGTTTGTGCGTACATCAAGATTGCGTAACGTATTTTGCTCTAATTTGTCCTTAGGGGAATTATTAGAAAAATAGTCAAAAGGCTTTGTAATAAAGTACGTTTTGGGGTGAAAGGTAACTGTTTGGTGTGCAAGCGGTAGGTTGTTGCTTTCAAAGATAAATTTCAAATTAACCTTTAGTTCTTTTATAACCGAAATAATGAATCATCATCTTACATGTCTATGACTGGAAAAAAGTGTAGTCTTTATTTGTGCGCTTTAAGAATGCCTGGTCTTAATAGGCGTTATGTGTTGAGGGCGTGGGCTGCATAAACAAATAAGAAATATTACGCACTAAACAACAACAAATATTTTGTATATACTTAACTTATCCTTTTTCTAAGTCTGGCTTTAAAATATATAAAAAGCTTTGGGCAAATTTCTGATAAGACTAGACAAGTTAAGAAATATGGCAGAAAATCAAAATTTTTAAGAAATGTAATTTTAGTGAGATTACCGGTTAGAACAATTTTGTTTAAGACACGTTGCTCTTTAGGCTGTTTAGTTTAATTTTGTTTGGTATTTGAACAAATGGGTTGGTTCAGCATTTAAGAGGGTGACGGGTTCACGCATGTTTTTATTCAACATGTCCCTTTTGGGTTCTTTGGGGCCAGAAATTAATAGCAACTTTTTCCAATATTCCAGAAGTAAAGCGTGAATGAAAGATACAAATTAAGAAGACTTTAAATATCAGAGATTCGGGAAATTAAGCGGGGTGCAATTTGGAGAATAACGTAGTGCGTTCCAGTGCGGAAAGTTTTGAAAGGTTGGGGCGTAAAAGAAGTTACCACCCATGACTGAGAGCCCTTAGTTCAAGGTGCATACCATTGCACTCCATTGAACCGCAACTTCAACTAGGATCAGATTGATAGCTACTTCACATTCGACATTAAGGTAGGATTGACTATTTAATATTCGGATCTGTGACAGCATTGGAATTGAGCTTAGGCGAGTTAGTTATCGATAGTGGTCCGGGTTATGCTATTTCGGTATTATATATTGTGTGTTTAGCCATCGTAGATTCTCTCACATATCATATTATTATCTAAGCTGTTAAAGGTTTAAGTTTAAGGTCTTAATAAAGTCATATTAAGATTATGGTGGCTTCTAGTTCTTCGCTTATTCCTACACATCTAGCTCACGTTGATAATCAAGGAGAAAGGCACCCGAGGGGGCTTCCTAACAAAGATGTCATACTAATTCCGGCTATTTATGTTGTATTGCATTTATAGGGTTTTAAAAAAATGCAGTTCTCCTTTAATAACAAAGTTAGCAGACTAATTTCAAAATGCATTTTGGTACTTTAAAATTCTGTAAATTAAATCTCAAGAATAATAATTTCATAATATAAACATTTTTTAAGCTTTATATCTACTTAAATTTTTTGGTTTATGGCTTGTTCCTATTTTATTGTTATTTTGCAAATTTGTAAAATATCTCATTTTTTTAAACGCTACATTTTTAGATTTGATTTAATAATTTAAATTGGACTTCATTTAATATGTTTTTCTAGAATATTAAATTTTACTTAACGTACTTATATATATATAGTTCTTCTGTGTAGTGAAGCCTTAAGGTATCCGAATACGTTCGGAACTGTGATTTTGCAAAAGCGCATAAATGGATAATATTTATGATATTTAGTGTCACTTAGATTAGAAAATGTATATAAAATTGTTTTAAGAATAGTATTAAAATAAAAAATTATTTAATAACAATATTTTGACAAAAAATAGGCATTGAATGACCTATTTTCAAAATATTTTCCTTTTGTGAAAAATGCTTTTATTATAATAATATTTTGCCTGTATATAGCTTAGACATCTGTACAGAGGCTCAACTAGAATTTTTGAAATATATAACATAAAAGTGAGTTTATCCATGTTTTACGACAACAAAGGGGAGAAATTTTACGAAAAAAACGTCGATAATAATTATTTCAAATGGTTGTAACTCTGAAAATAATGTGAATTTTTGAACAATAATAGTTGTGCCTTTGTACAAAGGTCTGCGCTATATACAGGCAAAATATTATAATAGAAGCATTTTTCACAAAAAGGAGAACATTTTGAAAAAATGTTGTTCTAAGTTATTTTTAGCCGAAATATTGTATTTAAATAATTTTTTGTCAAAATGTACTTAAAACAGTTTTATAAATGTATTCTAATTTAAGGGACATTAAATATCATGAAAATTATCCATTTATGCGCCTTTTTAAAATCCCGGTTCCGAACTTAGTCGGATACCTTAACGTGGCTATCAATATTGACGAATTTCAAGTTACATCTGGCATGTGCTTTATAGCTGTACATACGAGTACATTACCACAACACTGACTGAATATTCGATATATAATTTTTAGCTCTTAAAATTAATTGTCTTGATAGTAAATTGTAGTCTAATTGGTGATTAAAAAAAAAAAAGTAGAACTCTAAAAACTGAAAAGTAGACTCAAGAAGTAAATAACTTAACGTTTATATAATACTCTTCGAAATATTGCATTTTATTAAAGAAAAATAAAATCTGAATGAGGAAAAACCTGATATTTAATGAGATAATAAAAGAAGAATAAATTATGTACTACTGATTATTTATATATTAATAATATAATAACAAAAAAAGCTTGAATAAGTAATCTACTACATCAGTTACTCAAGAAATCATAGTAAGTCACCATGTTACAAACTTTTTAAATAGTTAAATATTTTTGTTGACTAGTAAATGTATATTTAATGTGTAAGGATAATTCTTTAGTTTTCATTTATATATATTTAGTGTAGCAATGTATATTTATTAAATAATAAAATTGTAAGGGCGCAGTAATGCAATCTCTGAGGATTCAATAATACATATACATTTACCGTAAAATCCGGCGTATAAAGAGTACTTTTAACACGAAAAAAAACACCGGAAACTACGGTTGCGCTTTATAAGCTTGATATAAAACCAATAACTTCAAAAATAAAGAAATGAGCGTAAAAAAAAAGGATTTCTACAGAGATCGGAATTCTGCTTATTTAAAAGAATTGACATATCTAATGAAATTTAAGGGATATAATTCTAAATGAATACTTTTAAAAAAAAATACTGGGATAATAACTCGAATAAATGACTTAAAAATAAAACATATACACGTATTCCATTTCTGGTCCCTTTGTAATTCAGGAGTGGTGTTATACGACGAATATATCTAAGCGGTTTTTTTTTTAAAAAAGCAGGTTGAAAGTATGGACGCACGTAATATTCCGGTGGGTGCTATATGTCAAATTTTACAGTATTTAATTTATATGTTTTTAAAATTATTTCTATAAAAAATAATTTTGACAGAACCCTTAAAGTCAGCTGAATACTCAGTATTTTTTGAGAATTTGCTATCAAAAAAAGTCACCTTTTGAACACTCGGGAATAAATGGAATATCAAAGTGATTTCCCCTCAAATAGAAATCGAAAAAATGCCAAAAGGGGAAATAAGACGAAAAATTTACAATTCATTACACAGAATTCATTCAGAACGCAAAAAAAACGAAATGGAATTTTTGGGAAAAAAGGGAAAAAAAGTAACAAAGTTAAGTCGCAAAAATATGCAAAATAAAACATGTATTCATTTGTTTCCAAGTCATATCAACCTTAAGTTATTTTAAAACTCTTTCGTATTTTTGGGGTTTTTTCCCCTTACCTTCCCAATTTTTTACATTTTTCCCTTTTTGAATTCAAAATGAATAAAAAGAATTCGCATCGAGGGTTTTTAAATTGTAAAAAGTTTTTGTTTTTTCTCGTGTCCCAAAAAACTTTTTCTTACGGCAAATCAATATGAAAAAAAAATGCATTTTAGAAAAAACAAGGAACTTTTTTTTTTTTAGAAACTATATCGTAAAGGTAAAGAAAGGTGAAAATACGGTTTCAATTTTGGTTAATAATTTTTTTGGGAAAGTGGTTTCATACTGAAAGTTAATAATTTAAAGTATATACTTTTTTTAAAAAAATAAATGATTAATGCAGCGTTTTCAAATTTGGGTTGCCCCCCCAGGGGGACATGTTCCCCATGAGGCACGAGCAAATCAAAAATCAAACGAAAACTTTAAAACAAAAATTTTTAAAATGTAAAAAAAAAGTTTGACTAAAAAATAAATATTTCCTGTTGCCTTTATAAATTATCATGCAAAAGTGTTTGTCAAAATTTATAAAAACAGATTCAAATAAGTTTAGTAATTTAGTGCTTATGGGTTTAATTTAAAAATTAAAAAATATAATTTTTTCTTTAAGTTTTATGTTTTAAATTTTTTGGGCTTTTGTGTCGAAATCATTTTTATTTGGGGAAACGGGGAAATCATGACTGAAAAAATTGGTCCAAATATTTGGGTTTTAAAATCCTGATTAATGCCTTTTTATAAACGTATATTATAAAAAGAAATGCTCTTTATACAAATAAAAAAAATATTGATTTTGTCAGAGAAATATAACCACTTTTAAAAAATAAACGAAGATCTTCACTTATTGTTTCTTATGTTTGCGAAGGAAAAAATTTAATGCTCGTTTAATGAAAGGCAAGCTAGATGACGTTACGTACACGTTTTGTAACATTCTGGTTTCAAGATTGCATAACATAAGAACGAGCGCAAATTGTAAAAGGTGACGTGTTTCGTTGTACTGAAAAAAACAAAAGCTAGGGATTTGCAAGCTGAAAAGCAAAACATGGACTACAACCACCAATAAAAGAAATAATTTACACTTTCTTCAAACACGTTCAACTGTTGTATTCGAGATTCCTAAAATATGACTATTCCAGAAGCAAAATCTTGTAGAATATTCAACCTGCACGATCGTGCTGGTTTGGTTTTAAAGAGGTGCGGATTTTATCTAAAACATTTGACTTATCGGGTTTTGACCCCTCAGGGGCCTACCTTCTTTAGGTGGGTACGGGGTGTCACAATCCTGAGGTACCTCTAGTGATCTTTTTTCCCCCAAGGGGTTTACTATCTTGGTAAACACGGGTGTCATGGATCCCGGGTACCCCAGTGATCCTTCTCTGTTTTCACCTCCATCTTGTCATCCACCCTCATTTTCTTCTTTTCCCGTCCAGACCACAGACCTATGAATTTTTGGCGCAGTATAGCCAAAGCTGGCTCTTGCGCCATAAAACACCAAACTCACCATCACCATCTAATGGGTTTTGAAGTTTTTTCAGTCGCCCCTTAGGTATATGTATTATGTAAAGCCCATTATTTTTATCATTTTAGATACATTCTGTCTGTTGTAATATTAAACTAAACTCAATAAAGTATCCAATGTAATCTTGACTTTTAGGAATTCTAAATATATAATTGAAAAAGGAATTGTTCTATAGTTAATGAGTAAATCTATATTACCGAAATTAATGTCAAAAGATTATTCTTGGGAGCTCTATAAATATCTTCTTTACAGTAATTGCTCTGTAATCAGAAAAGGGAGCATATCTGTGTATATATAGTAATCTAGAGCTTTAGGAAAATTGAATTTTCCAGAACATCATCAAGTTACATATTGTGGTAAATCCCTTTTTAGAGTCTATCATTGAGAAAAGTTTGAAAGTTTTGAATGGAATTAAATCAATTATAGAGAAGTTTCCTATATAGTGAGAAATATTATTGCTCGTTTCCAATTAACGAAGTTTAAATGGATTTTTTAAATATTTTCTCTCAGAATGTAGTCTTCTCATTTAAGTTCGACGACGCATGGCATCTATCAGTCGTTCTAATTAGCCTTTTCAAATATTTATTTCAGCAAACATCATTTTCTGCACTAAATTACTATTGATGTTTGAATGTGATATAAATGTAATTCCTGTTTCGGAAATAAACATTCAACCAAACATATTTTTGAACAAAACTTTTATATAGCTGAGATTCGATTAGTTTTCAAAATTTATGTGTATTCTTTCAACAATTAGTTGTTATCTATTGCTGGATAACTTCCAGCATTTTATTTAATGTGTGATGTTATTGTTTTGTAGGGAATGCGTGGAGTAAACATTATAAGAGAATGGGAAATACAAACTGACATGTTGAATTCGTATGAATTGTCATTGGTTGAGAATGAAGGTACCTGTAACATACAGAGTGTTCAGACTTAAAGTATCCAAAATCTATGGCTTATTATTATGGAACACTCCTCATAATGTAATAAACTGTTCATTTATGTATTGGAAAACCCTCCGAGAGTTTTCGGTATTTGTCTGATCGGCCTCACGTGCGCGCATTGCTCGGCAATTGCAGACGATAAACTTTTTATACTGACTTCATTAGTAAAGATGTGGAAGCCACAGTAAAGGGTGCAGTGCGTACTATGGTTAACAGAATTTAAATCAGTCACGCGTGTACATTTACGTGAACAGAATGGAACGTCGACCCTCCGACATCAAAATCCATCCATCGGTGTAAAAGAACTTTAAAGGAGAAGGGAACTTCGGTATCTCAAACTGGCAAGTATCTTAAGTTAACGTAAAAGAAGACACTGTTGATTTTGTGCGTGATTCAATTTGTAGGAGTCTATTAGTCAAGCCAGTAACGGCATTCCATTCTGTTCGAACACGTCGCTGTACACGCGTAACTGATTTAAATACATTTAACTTAAGTACGCACTGCACCTTTTGCTGTGGCGTCCACATCTTTACTAATGAAGTCGGTGTGGAATGTTTATCGTCTACAATTGCTGAACAATGCAAACACGTGCGGCCGATCGGGCTAGACCGAGAAAATCTCGGGGGGGTTTCCAATCCACGGATGATTAGTTTATTACATTCTGATGAGTAATTCCGTAATAATAAGCCATAACTTTTGGATATTTTAAGCCTGGACACCCTGAATAATTTTATAGGGTCTGGCTTCATGTGTTTGAATATGGAAAATCTGAAATTGTATAATTTTAATAAATCCATCAATAGTGTTGTTATTCCTTAAGAAGATACAATACAATTAAATTAGCAAATCGGTCAGAAAATCAAATCTAATTTTTGTGCTTAGATTATTCACATATTTTTCTATATTCTCACAAAACTTGCAAGATCAATGTTCTAAAAACCCTCAGTTATAACTTCTCTTTATGTTCGTTTTTATTGATAGTTTAACATACAATTATTTTTCTTAGAATAAAACAAAAATTACGTCTCCATGATTCACCATATGGACTCCAATAGAATAGATTCCGGAAGAACATTGAAAGCTGAAAAACGAAGGAATTAAATTAGTCTTGAAAAGATGTTTTAAAGGATTAGTGATATTGTAATTACTGTATTTATTCATGAATCTAAGCCGCCATAGCTTCTACGCGGCACCCCAAATTCTCAAAAGCTACAAAATGAAAAATAGTGTAAAATAGTTCATCGATAGATATCCAATTTTATGAAATTAAATAAAATATGAAATAAAAACTACAAGAAGTGAATAATTAGCTATTTTACGTGTATTATAAAACTTTTAAATACATACATGAACTTGCAATTGCTCTAATTGCTCTATCCAACGAATTTTTCTCTTCTGATTCTAAACTGCATCCGATTTTCAGTAACATTAACATTGGAAAAGTGCGGTGTAAATTATTTTATACATCATTAACTTATACTAATAGTAATTTTTATTCTACTCATCTTAAGCATCTCTCAAGTATTAGTAGACGATCAGCCCACAAAATCCTGACGAAGTATGTAAAGGAATTAAAATTTGCCACCAGATTTGCCCTACAAAATACTTTTAAAACAATAGAGAGAGCTTGGTCACCATCCATTTCACCTTGGTGGCACAAAGATAATAGCCGAATCCCCTTTAATACTCCAATGCGATGTAAATGCTTCTGCAACAGTCATGTACAGTAAGTAAACGAAAGCCCGCAACTCCAATAGATCGATACAGTGAATTAAGTAATTCTCACTACTTTTCTTGCTACAAGATATTCCACCTTTACCTGCAGTTGCATAACCATTCAGGGAGGCTCTATTAACTTTCACTTTACTGTAAATGATTCTTCTTGATATTACGCAAAAGACAAAGGAGACTCAGGTTGCATGAAAAGATCCCGCTTAGCAAGCCTAAACAGTTGCTCATTTTGCAGAAATTTCAAAGCTATAAATGGCTAGAATCCACCGAATAAAAATCCGCTTTACTTTTTAATTAGAATCTTATAATCTGGTAATTAATAATGTAGGATAAAGTTATTCTTCCCAATCTAAGGTATACAATTAGTTTTTCATGTTTCTTTCATCAATATGGCATGATCTTTTCCTAAAAACATAAAAGGGAAAGAATTATTTTTAAACAAAAAGGAATTTTCAAATTAGTTAAATAAAACTAAAAGAAGCAAGCTAGCTACATCTTCTAAAATTGTACATATTAGTTTCATTCATCCAATTCAGTAATACTCAGGCGCAATTGTCAAATAAGTAAAATTATATTAAATTACTTCTCTCTTTTTTCTTACTTTCAGCTCTGGGAATAGTTGGCTCTTTTTGCCTTTATTTTTCAAAAAATATTGAAAATCAAAAATAATTTGCCCTAAGTCAGTGCTTTTCTAAAGTTTCAATATTCGCGACCCAATATTCAATCATAATTTTCATCAGCTCCCCTCATACATTAACAATGTATTGAATTCAATAATACTATACTTTGCCGTTGCAAAGCTACAATACGATTCTTAACCTCTTTAAATGCCACTGGCGTATATCAATTCCTCGCTCAGCCGAAGCTACATTAATTTCCCGACATATATATACGTCTTTTCTGAAGTATCATCTTTCTGTGCGTTGCTATCCATAAAATTATTCCTGAAGGCTTTAGAATGAAAAAAGGCCCTTGACAGTGTTTGTAAAATATTTACTTATTTTAATATTTTCTTCTTTATTCCTTTACACTCCACCTCAATACATCACATACGCGCCTACGTGAAAAAGTTGGCATTGGGAAGCGAATCGCGTAACTTTAATCGGCAGTTAAGGGATTAATTATAAACAGTACAAAAATTGTCAAGATAAGTGTTAATCTTTGTATATAATTTTATATATGATGAAGCCCATAGGTCACTGGTAATTATTATTAACTTGTTCCTAACTTCTTTGCACTGTTAAATTAATAGTATCCATTGTGTAGTACTGATACATTTATAAGTGCAATATATCAGTGTGTAAATGTGTATTTTATTTTTTATTGCGTCAGAATGTATTCATTTAATTTACTTAAAGCACAAACAAATTTAATTAAATAAAATTTTGTTTCGACTTTTCAATATGCTTGCGCCCTCGTAGAGTTGTCACGGTCTCAAGGGGCACGGCCCACAGTTTGAGAAACGCTGCCCTAAGTATTTGGTACTTTTTAAGATATTTGTGTTGCTACTATTGAAAAATTTTGCATAAAAATCACACAAAAATGCTTTGTTACTAATTTAATGTTAATTTTTCAGATTAAAAATTTAATTTGTTGTTGTTTTCCAATGTTTTTCAAAGATTAATATTAAAATTTTAAAAAAGAATTATATTTCCTTCCTTTTCTATATATTAAATCAAAAATTATTTATTAATAATAAAGAAATCCATTATCTTTCTCTTTAATGATGTGTTGTAAAAATTCATTCTATTTAATAAAAAATACAAACTGTGTGTGTGTGTGTGTGTGTGAAAATTTCACTTAGTAGTATATACACACGTATGTACCTATTCGAGGCTATTATTAATACTTCAATATTTCCAATTCATTATAGAAAATTTCAAAGATTTTAATAATAAATAACAGTGAAGAATAATTAAAATGTAAATAAATTAATAGTTCACATTTCCTTCATGTATTTTTTTCTTCTGGGCAAAAAATATTTCATGTTTCTTCATAAGTTACATATTTTACAGTGTAAAAAAAACTTACATTCTAAAAAGGACACCAATCGACTTTTAAATTTATTATTAATATTAAGTAAACATTTTTGGAAGATATTTCTTTAAATTTTTTTCTTCCATTAAGTTTTCTTAACTTTCGCGCCATGATGGCTTTCCAGCATTCGTAAAGCTCTTGATATAAATATCAAACCGACATTTATTAGATATCAAAAGTCATGTATTAGATAATGATAATACTACTGCAAACAATTGCAACAATCCCTTATATATTCATTTTTACTTCTTGTAAAAAATATAAAGTTGTTTTTATATTTTACAGTATAATAAATGACAGTTGAAATAATTTAATTTTACTAATTATAGAATGTCAATCACATTTTAAAAATATTTATCCATAAATAAGTAATATAAAATAATTTTAAAAGTCAATTCCTACTTAGGTCAACAAAGAAATATTTTATTTTAGTTGTTTTATTATTAAATAATCATAAATAATATAAATATGTATATACATACATGACAGAATCACAATATTAAGTGTCAATCAATATTTATTAATTATAATTAAAAGTATCGCGCTGTCACCCAAAACACAATAGTGTATAAATGTGAGGAAAAAGCCTTTTTATGTTTGACACAAGTCGCCAAAATGATCCTAATTTGGCTGTATCTGTAATTCCTGAAAGGTTTTAATTAATTAATTTTACTAATCAATATGTTAATTACCGTATTGGACATCCAAAATAATCGTGTATATAAAATTCCAAAGCTCATTTGAGAGCTTTAAAATGTATTTTATTAACAATTGAAAATTTGAACAAGATATAGGAACATTGAACTAATAAGAGGAATCGAATAAAATTAAATCTAAGGAAAATACAAAGAAATATTTTGAGAAAAACCTCCAGGCACATTTGAAAGTTAGGCTTTTTAATAAATACATTACGTGCACTGAGATTAACTGCAAATACTAGCCTGACATTTTTTTATACAAGGAGGCATCAAAAATAAGCATGTTTATGTAAAAAGGATTATTCGACTGAAATATTTTATGCAGATTATTTGAGTAACTTTTTTAATAGAAATAAACAAGCATTAAAGAATGCAGTATTACTACCTCTTCTTAATTCCAAAACTTGGAATGAGTAAATCTTAATTTAGAATTTTGCTAGAGTTTCAGATATCTAATTACAGAAATATATCACTAATATTTCGCAAGTTTTCCGATTCTTAATTAAAATTTGAATTTTTCAATGCCAGTATATATTATTAAAACTAAAACTGCTTGGTTTAACTTTTTGGTTTTCTATAATTAATGTAATATTGTGTACACGATTCTTTCTTTAATTATTCAATTTGATTTATTACAATTTTTCCATTGCAGGTGTTCAAATATATTTATTTTTAATTTACCCAACGTCATGAAATATTAATCAGTAGCAGGTTACAAGTTATATTAATCCAGGGTAGAACTTTCCATGTGGATTTAAATTATTATTTTTAAATTTATTCTAAAGTTCAAACAAAGTTAATGCGAGTGGAAATAAGATTTATAATCAGTGAAATCGTGGATTTCGTATTCTAGTAATACAAAATGTATATATATAATCAATAAATGTATACAAATAGCTAGAAAATTTGAATATAAATTAGTCAAGATAGTGAGAAAATACAGCCACACAGTAGTGTAATAGTAAACTCCTGGCCTTAGGAACCAAGATTGCAAATTTAAACAAAAATTCGCGGCTAGCCAACCATCGCCTGTAATTTGTCTATAATCTGGGCCATAGAAAAAGAAAGGAATATTAAGAGAAATTAAAATATTACAAAAAAAAATACACAATACTATTACTATATAACGATAAAATTATAGCCTACTATTAATTACTAGTATAGAGTTAAAATCGATGGAATAAATCTAGATGATAAAACTTACTTCGTGAATACAGCAACAAATAATTATGTTTCCCGCCACATACAAAGGACTGTAGTAGTACCGCATAAAATTAAAATTAGTATATAAATTATGATAAAATAATATTAAGTATATATATATATATATGTACATTTAAAACCATAGCCTTATATAAATGTATATATATACTGTCTAATTTTCTACAAACGAGAGATGAACACCCATCAATATCAAAATCGAAAAACACAGAAACAGTAAGAAAACACGAAGGATACATGAGTAATCATAATTTAAAAAATGGATGATGCAGTATTATAAACATTGCTGACAGGACAACTTATACATAAAATAATTTATATAAAAGGGGATGAATATGTTTTGTGGGGGAAAAACTTCCCCCATTTAATAATACTGAACAAAATCCCCTTAAATAATGTTGGGAAATTTTTAAATTCATTACAAGATGAGGTAACTTACTTAAAAAATTAGCTAAATCTGGTCAATAAATAAAATTTTTCCATATTCGATCCAAATAAATTCAAAGCATATGAAAAGCTGAATTGGTTTAAAAAAAAATTAAAAAGAATAGAAATAAGAAATTAAAAAGAGAGTTTACAAACTACAATAAGTGGCACTAGAGTTATATATGATTTAAATAATATTAAATAATTTTATCTAATATTAGAATATGGAGGTAACTATAAATAAGAAAAATGATAAATTTATAGTAATAAACTATTATTATTCTAATGAACATAATCCTTACTATTTAGAATGCTTTATTCAAATAATTATTAATAAAATTAATTGGGTATTTCTGATTTAAGCAATATTTAGTACAATGTTTATAATTATTTATTATTTCTGATTTTTTTGAAACTAGAACTTGATTGCGTTGTATATAATTAATAACAATATTTCTGAATATAGAAACATGCACATTACTCTCCCAATGAGAAACTTTTAATGAAAAGGGATATATAGTATTATAAAATTAAATAAGGAATCAAGTGAAAAAGTTGTAAAACCTACAACGCCTTAAAAGAAAGAAATTGGAGTTCAAGAGACACCACAAATGTAGATACAAAAAGAGTCTCTGGAATAAATTGGTAACCTATTATGATTTCTAGAGCTGTCGCTGAATTAAGCCAGTGATTTAGGGTTAAGCAATGCTTTATGGATCCACCTTCCCCGTAACGCAGAAATTTTCGACATAATAGGAAAAGAAAAGAGCCATGTAGAAAACTTAAGCGTATTTTTAATCACGTGGATGATAAACCAGACAGTATAAAGTAAAATGAAATTAATAAAATAGAACAATAATGACCCTCATAGAGAAGAAAAATAAGAAAAATTCTTTTGAAAATATTACGATATATAAACATACATGGAATAATAAATCTCAAAGTAATTGCAGAGATACATAGAAAAAACAGAGCCATGTTGAAAAGTTAAGATACAAACTTACAGTGATTATTTGATTTAAAAAAAGGATAAATAGCAATGGCAATAAACAAGTAAAATATGGGTTAAAATGCAAACGGTCTCAGGTTAAGATACAAAGTTAAACAATGTTTCAAGGCTTCATTTTAGCCCTTCATTTGTCCCTGTGTGCAAAAATAATAATTAGAAGAAAGTACCTAATTGAAAATAAAGTGAACTTTTTAAATAAATGTAAGAATACTGAAAGTAATGTTGACAAATCTTAAAAAAATATAAGAGATTCTAGAAACATCAGAATAGATATCTACTTATAGTACTATCATCATTAATAGAAATTACAGTTCATCGGGGTTGCCGCGCTCAAAGGTCGTGAGTTAGAAGGTTAGGAAGAAACAGACATCATGATAGCTTTTGTATTAAACCCTTTTAGCAGTTTACGAAATATGCAATTTTGTTACTTAACTCAAGAAGCATTTGAAATCCTACCTCTTAACTGGATATACTAAATAATCAAGAGTACTTATCTGGAGTTGAAGCTCCTTGTATGATCCTTCTCAGAGCGCGATAGCTCGGTCAGCTCTAAGGTTGATTATTTCACCAATTCCTTGTGGATATAAGACGTACTAATCGCAAGACGTACGATCACTCAGTTGCTGTTCACGTTTACTGATATTTGGATTTCATGCTCAACGATCAACGCTTGAGCATTAACCTCACATACTCATCGACTGGTACTTAAGTAGTAGTTACATTTGCATAAAATCAAGGTTACGGAAATCGATTTTTAAATTAAAATCACAGTTAAAGAATATACACCCTAACAGGATTAGTTGAAGAACCCGAATAGTATTCCATACAAAGTGGCAAAATAATTTATTTTATAATTAATTTCTTCAGGGAGTTAGTAAAGTTTTAACTTAACCGGGCGCGACAGCCCAGGAGCTAAGGCGAATTTCCCTTCAGTATACAACCTTGAGCCCTGGGTGCATAGCAAAGTTCTAGTCAGGTGGTCAGTTTTTCCCAATCCCCCCTTTAAGTTCCCAAGCAAGCTTGTTCCATTGATCGACCCCCTGAAAGGATGAAAGGGGGAAACAACCTTTCCCCAAAATCGGGCCCTTGGGGTTTTAAATGCTTGCAAACCACTCAACCACTGGGCTTCAGTAACATTTTTTTGCAGATTATATAAAAATAATGTATAGAAATTTATTTAAAATTGGGAAAAAAAATCAAACTTTTAAAATATTCCGAATTTTTTAAAAAAATTTTTCTCATCATTGCTTACTTAATCTTTTAAATAATATATTTAAAAAACTGATGGAGATAATAAAATATCTAGTAAAATCAAAGTATCAACAAAATATTTAATATTCAATACAAAACCTTTTTACCATTTATTTTTTTTAAAAAAATATTCCCTGGGTTTTAAAAAAAATTTTGATTTACATCTTTTTTAAAAAAAATATATATAATTGTACTCATTTTAAAAAGAAAATCACATAAAAAATTTTTCATATTTCCATATTCTTAAAAAAAAATAATTCCTTACTTTTATTAGTAGATTTATAATTTTTTCCCATTTTTTTGTCCCAAAAGCATCAAAAACGAGAGAAGAGTAAAATATACTTTGCTTGAAATTTCGATCAATCGTATTCTCTCACTTTCCTTTTTTAAAATGCATCAAAGCCATGAAAGATCAAGGATATTTAAATTTTAAAGCAGGACATTTATTCATCTTCTTTTACCCCAACTTAAGAAAAAAAAAGGATATTCATCTAATGTTAGAGATAATTTTTTCGCAGAAAAAACCCAAATGTTTGATCCGCATTCAGCTTGGGAATAATTAAACGAAGAGTTAATACAATAAATTAATCTGTAAAAACATTTTAAAAAATGTTTTGCTGAAAAGGGGTGTTAATTTTTTTCGGGGGTTTAAAAATTTTAAAAATTTTCAAACAGGTAAATTTTTTTAAAATTTTAAAATTTAAAAAATTTGAGCCCTTAAAATTACTTCAGGGATTTCTTTAAAAATGAAAATTTTAAAATATAATCCTAATTTAAAAAAAATTTTAAGCATATGAAAATTTGATTAAATATTAATTTTTGCGTTTCAACGCTCTTTTTTTAAAATAGTAGCCTTGTGTAAAAAAAATTTATCAAATTATAAAAAATCATACCTTTAAACCCTACATCAATTAAGAATAATATATCTATTGCGTATTTCAAAATATTTGAAAAATATTGAAATTTCATAAAAAAATTTTGAAAATATAATTTTGTAATTTTAAAAAATATATAATTTATTATTCTACTAATATAATACTACTACAGTGTAATAAGGATACATTTAACTTTATAAATCAACTTATAGCTAGTAATTAAAGCTAATATTTTAGAAAAAAGCATGTGCAACGTGAAACTTAATAAATATTTCTTATAAAAAAGTTTCTTATATTTATATACTTATAAGTTTTAAAATTATGATTATATTTCACTCAAATATTTTATATACTACAGATCCCCATTCCTTTATATGGATAGTAATAGCCAAGAGATTCCAGGTGGCCCCAATTTAAATTTAAAATAATTATACCTGTTTGAAAGTATTTATATTTTTGACCCTCTATAGAAATTTAACACCCCTGAGATGCCTTAATAAATTTAAAAAAATATTTTTTTTCTTCATTTAACATTTTGTTATTCTAGATAAACTACAGATAGATAAGCAGAAGAGTTCAAGCATATTTGACAATATTTGAAATCTAGATTAAAGGTGCAATCTAAACCAATCATGTGTGTACTGTGAGATACGTTTAACGCTAAAGCGTTTAAGAAGAAATATCGGTTAACATGAAATAATACGCGGTCCCGACAGATACTATATATCTTCATGCAAATTTTACTCTTAGCGAAAGAGAAATCAGCAACTAAAGATTTCCTTCTGGGAAATGAACAAAAATACCAAAACACCACCCTGATTGAACTGTCCTATTCTATTATCGGAAAACCTAAATACAGTGAATGATGACTTAGTAAATTAATACAGCCCAATTACTTAGCGGAACTACAGCATTTAGAGTTTGTTTCAAGTTTAAAAAATATCATTGATGCACAAATTCCGACGACCAGATAAGAAAATTCCGGCTCTATTCTGCAACGCTCAAGTAGGGAACATCATGACTACACTTGAGAAGTTATTAAAACGCTTGTAAAATTCCATTGGTAGGGAAATACAAAGATTAAAAGGAAATATGAAAAATTATTTGATAATTTGATGCTAAAACAAATAATATAAAAAAAATGTTAAGTCAATTCCTACTTAGATCAACAAAGAAAAATTTTATTTTAGCTACTTTTTATTAAATAGATACAATTAATATAAATATGTATATACTTATGGCAGAATCACAATATTAAGTGGTAATTCTTTTTTATTAATTATCATTAAAGTATCGTATCCTCATATCCAAAATAATCGTGTATATAGTTTCAGTTCAACTGAATGCTTTAACACGTTAGAAATAACGATTTATTAAAGATTGAAAATTCTGCCAAGATAAATAAATAAATATATAAGAGTGAGCCAATATTAGGAATTGAAAAACAATTCAAAAAAATATCAGATTATTTTCCAAAAACTCGATAAATGTTTTGTTTTTCTAAAATTTTGAAACTTTTGTATTAAACTTTCTTGTGAATGTTTCTGTTTTATTGGTTTTTATTAAATATATGCTTATATGCATATCTATGTAAGTTAAATTAACTCCAATAAACGTAATTTTGAATGTATATGTTTTTTTTAAACAATATGGTTTGACCCGAAATTTTCTTAACTCGAACAAGTATTTCTATTCCTTCAGTTACGTGTTAAGAGCGATTTTCACGAATAAGAATAATTTTTATGAAACGAATAAGATTTTAAACTTGTCGAATGATTTGACCCAGTATATTTTAATGGTATTTTTGAGTAGCAAGGAAACGGAGAACATTGACCATATTTTTTGTTCTATAATACATATTATTAAATTGGTAAGAAAATTCTTAAAATATTCAATTCAACGTTTTTAAGATACATACCGATTATTTTTACTGATTAAAACTTCTACGAGCAAACATTTTTTCGAGTGCATAAATGCTTGTGTAATAGTATAATATTCGAATTGCAGATTCATACGCAGAGAATCATTTGCTAACGATCATATTTTTATCTGAACCAAGTAGTTTCTTCCTCCCTATTTGATCAAATTATATATAACTCTGATGCAATACATAATCTTAAACTGCAAAGAAGAGTATTTATTAAATATTTCAAAGTTTAAAGTATTAACCAATTTATCTTTATTTTCTTGAAAAGCTGAATTTCCGGCTAGTATTAAAATAAAAAGAGAGTCAAAAAAAAAGTAGAAGCAAAAAATAAAAATTTAAAACCCACAAAAAATTTGTATGATTTATGAAATCCTCCAAGTAAAAAGTCAAACCTGTAAATTCAAACTATTCTTTTACATTTTACTTACAAAATGAAACACGACTTTTTATATATTTATCTATAGTGTAATTCTTAATTATTTCAAAGTCATTTCTTATCTTTAATACAGAACACAGTAGTAATTTTAAAACTATAATTTCAATCATTTCGGGCAGAATTTGAAGCAGCACCTATTATTCCTTACATGCTTTTTCAAAATATTTCACATATTTCAAAATTTAAACATTATTTTACTGCAAATTGCAGCGGCTAATATTTCCCTTTCACATACTGCCTTTTATTTCCAGCACCACACACTTTCAAAAATACTTCGTTCTTAAGTGTGAAAGAACCTTCCACCCATGGGTGTGATGAGGAATCTTTGGATATGTGTTTAGCTGATTCTTTCTCTTTAAACGAAAACCCTTGAAAGAAGACCCCTTTGTTGATCGACTCAATAACCAGCAATGTCGCATGATATCCACTCTTCATCATCCAAAATTTACATTTAGATCAATGGCGCTAAGATAATAATAAATTGAATAATTATAAGAATTTCACAAAAATTGGCTAATTTTTCAATTTTTATACACTTTAAGTGTGATGCACAAAAGATATGTCTTTATTTTATTAACTGAGTTTACTTATTTTATCTTTTATTTATTTGTTTTTCCACCCTCTTTTTCTGAGATAATTAAAAAGGGAACTTTTTTAGTATATAGCAATAAGAAAAGAAAAAAAATTTCTGCCTCACCCTGGCGTAGACTCTATTAAACAGATACCTCTATGATACGCATATGAGTAAGTATGAATATTAAGATTTTTTTAATATAATTGAAATAAAACGTTTCTGGATTATTTTTATAACCAGGTTTCCTAATAGCCTCATTATTATACATTTAATTACTTTTCTTTTGAAAGAAAGAGAGAGAGGGTGAGTTAAGGATATTTTCTCGGAGTGAAAAATATAAAAATCCCAAATTTAAGGAAAAAAACAGATGGGAAAAAAAATTTTTAAAAGTTATTATATCATGTAAATATTTTTTTTATTTATTTGTAAAATGTATTTTTTTTTTACAGTAAATAAATATATTTTTTAAAATAATCTTTTGTTTTCGACTTTTCAATATGCATCGCCCTCCTCGTAAAGTTATCCTGCAACCTAGAGGGGTGCACCCCACAGTTTGAGAAACACTGCCTTATTGTGTACAAGAGAGAGTGGATCGAGTAAACTAATCTTTAAGTTAAAAGTGACCAAATATATTGTCAATAGAAAAAGTGTTATTCTGAAACTTTATAATGCAAAACCACACTGCGCAAGACAAACCCTGAAATAAGTTATAGGATAAATTGAGATAGAGTTATAGTCTCACCCTCTTTTCTCATAGGGAGATTGCATAATTGATTAAAACAAAAAAAAGGAAAAATTTACCTTTTGAATTTAATTTTAAAAACGACATTTTTTTACGGGCCCTAATATTTTTTTTGGGAAAAGCTTCGGGAAACTTTCTTATCTTGTTTGAGGATGATTCAGTGTTTTAAATCCAAAAAATCCTTTTTTTTCTAAAAATATGCATGGGAATACGAACACATATAAGTATATGTACGAATGTGTGTCTACAGATACAAAATAGAAAATTAAAAAAAAAAATGCAGAAATGTTAAACTGTAGCTTATCTGCATTTTTTCTTACTTCTACAATAGAAATTGCTTAAATTTCTCAAAATTTAGAAGAAATTTCCTCGCCCGAAAATTTTCGCAGGTATGCATTTTTTCCGATTATTTAGCTATGCAACTAGTGCTGTTTACATTTATGTCTTGATTTATATTTTTATGTTCATACTTTTATGATCTAATTCTTTACTTAGAATAAAACTGTTTTACATTTTTAAAGGGCTTTAATTCTAAAATGTAGATTTAATATATAGATTGGAAATATGTAATAAAAACAATACGCAATTTTTGAGCCAACTTTGATAAAATAGCTACGCTGCGAGGGTTACGTTTTAAATAGTAATTATATGAACTAGTCTGGGCGCAGAAAAAGTAATGGACGTAACAGATAGGCTAGACAAAGACGCCTTGTGGTGGTTGAAACAAATGCCCTGCAGTCCAAGAGATAATGAATACATCGGTGAAAAGCTCCAGTGTTAGTTGTGGAACCAGTTTTCAACAACAGCTTGGACCTCGTTATCATCGGCAAATCTCGTCTACTGGCAAGAAGTCCGGGAAGTTATGGGCAGAGTGATGTTCGGAGAACCTTCCAGTGGGAACAAAAAAATGTTTGCGCGCAGCTACATGAGGTCATGAGCCATTTCGAGCACTGGATCGCCGCTTTAATTTCACGAGACGATCTTGTAATTCGCAGCGCTACCTTGCGGGAGCAAATCCATTGGCTTGACCATGACGTGACCTCTGTCATCAGTGTACCAAGCTCCCACTACGAAATCTCTACACCATCGGAATACCGCGTGATCACAACTTCTATACACCCGTGTCGTACGCATTTTGCCTTGACGATAGAGTTCATTAGCATTCACTTTTCCCCTGTTAAAAATTGCTCCAACCAAGCACACCGTTTGCCAGGCAGGCAGCATCCATGATGAGGACGATACCTTAACGTGTTCTGACGCTATCACACGCATTTGGCGGGATCTGATTATATCGCGTGTATCTTACAGCACTTCAAAATCTCTATAGAGGCAGGCTGTGCAGTAAGTTTACCTCTCAAAATGCAGTTATTACAGTAATTCCTTCATTTAGCCAACCTTTTATATTATTTTAACAATCAGTACTAACCGGCCGCGTAATCGAATATTCTCATATTTTTCAGCTGTAAAAGAAAGATCCGCATAATTCGGGGTATAACGCACACCTATTTTTTCAAACTGCGTTTTTCAAGCCTTCATACATCGAGTGCCTTTATTTTACAAAGAAACATGACATGTACATGCGAAACGCTTTTATCTTTAGAAGTCTAGAAACAGTCTGTTATAGTGGGCAATTAAAACATACAAGGACATTTAACCAGGTGTAACTAAAGGTCATTTAAAAATGTAGTATATCTAACAATCTAGATGGAATAGATGATTATTTATTTATGAATCACAGAGTAACAGTAATAATGATGAAACATGACTCGAAGATTTTCCTGAAGATACAAGGGAAGGAGGAAACGAGAGATTTTTCATGTTATTCAATACTGCACCATAAGATTTCTCATTTCATTATACCTTATAACAAAAAATGACGTACTTAAGAACCTGCATTGTCCTTAGAGACAAAAACGGTGGTAGAATTATGTATAGAGTACAAATGATAAAAATGTCAGAAAAATTGAATGATTTATTTCAGAGCAAGTATAGTTACAAGTAAAATAACACAATAAAAGTGTTAACCCAACTCTAGCCTGGATGCAAGCTGGCCACACGACGTCACAGAGTGATAAAGCTCCTCTGACGATCTCCCTGCGGTATTTCGCTATATTTGTCTTAATTGTCGCAAGCCAGCCCATCAACATTCCCTGGTAGATGCAGTCACCTTTCATCATATCCCAGACATGCACCACTGGAGAGAGATCTGCTGGGAATCTGGCTGGCAAAGGAAGTGTTTCGAAAAGCTGTAAAGACAAGTTCATACAATATTTGTAGTATGTAGTCTGGCATTATATTGCTAAAAATAAAGCCAAGATACTGCAGAAGGAATGGTAGGAAAACAGTTCTTAGATTGTGGTCGACGTACCATGTGCTGTGGCAACCTCTAATGACTACCAAAGGGGTCCGGCTACCAAAAGAAATGGCCCCGGCAAAACCATAACTACTGTTTGAAGGCCCGTGCGTGCAATAGCGCAGGATAATTATGCTGCCCTGGGCGTTCTGACATGTCTTGGATAATCATCAGACGCCGTCGGAAGCGGGATTCGTCCCCTGAACACTATACGTCTCTAATCATCATATTGCAACCTGATACACAAGCACCACCGTCGGGCGTGTCTCCGACATTACCAGGCCAGGTGTGAGGGGAAGGTGGCGTAGTGGTCGGCAATGAGAGTACCCTCGCCCTATCAGCCGTCTGTGAACGGTCATGGTGGACACCGTGTGCAAGTTGTACGTGTCTGATGTTTTCAATGTAACGATGAATCAGGCACTGTGACAGCTGATCTGGCAATCAATCTGTTCTCCCGGATCTTGGTTGCGGGCCCTAGGTTGATTATTACCCATCATGATTGTACCCAATGTATTGTTCATCCATTCTTGCCAGCACTTCAAATTTGCTGCATCTCTTTCGACAAATATGCACATAAATTCTCCCAATTTGCAGCCTGCCTCTTTCTTAACCAACATATTAATCTCTTCTCAAACATCTTCTATAGTTGCTCAAATGAAGTCGGAAATCCTAAGTGGAAAAGTGTATTTTAAGGTATGTGACTACTTTCGGAGCACTTTCTTTGAAATATATAAAATTTTCAACAAATAAACATTTTTTATTTGAAATGGGACATAAAAGTAAGAATCTAACAACAGTTTCTTACAAAGTTAAAATTACCTTTTGGAAATATTGGGAATTTTTTGAGTGAAATTTTAGTGAAAAAAAATTTGCAGCCAGGTAAGGGGATTGTATTGAAAATTCTAATTAATATATTCTTATAATATTTATACAGCATACAAATGCCATTTATTATCTGTGTTGGATAGCTATAAATTTGTAAATACTTCTTAAAAAGTTTTGAAATATACCACTTTACGCAAAACTCATTAATTTTTAAGGAAAACACCACGTTATTTTCTACAAAAAGTAAATAAAATGTAAGCCAAAATATATACACAGATTAGATTATAGTCCAGATAACAGATAAAACCAATAAAACATTTTCTGAAAATTTCTATGTCAATATCTAAAAAAGAAATTGTGTGAACTGCGTGAAGAAAAATTGAAAAATTGCTAGTTTCTCAGAAATGCATTTAAAAGATTTACCATGTTCTGTACCTTCTACTAATTGTTAATTTTTAAACTCCTCCTGTATTTATAGCTCAAGCTCTTTTGGGCCAGTTTCATGTAAACTGATTGGCCATTTATTTCCTTACCCCTTTTGTTGTTTTCTGAGAGTTTTGTATACTATAACAATTGTCGTTTTATGAAATTTTGGCAAAAATGTAGCCATGACAAATCTTGTACACAAAATTTCTAACAAATATATTCAAATAATATTTATACAGTACATAAATAACATCTTTTATCTGTGATAGGAATCAAAAAAAAATTTGTAATGTGTTTTTGAAGTTTTTTAAATATGCCAAATTTATAAAACCTCAATTTTAAAATTAATGCTTTTTTTTCCCATAAAAAGCAATTAAGTACATAAATTATATACACAGAGGATTAGATTCTTGACCATAACACAGATAGGAACTACATAAAAACATAAAGTTCTGAAAATTGACAGTACTCCCAAAATATTTCCGTGTAGTAAGCTTCAAATTACTAAAGAAAAATATTGAATAACAGTCGTGCAAAACACATTTAATAATGCAACTCTAAATAATTACTTTTCTACTCTCTATTAGTAAATTTTCAAAACTCCCCATATTTACAGCTTAAGCCCCTTTAGCTTCTATCATTTAGCTAATTTGGACTTTTTTGGCTTTTCGCTTTTCTATAGAGTTTTGTTAGAAGCAATGACTGGCGTTTCGATTTTTTGAATTCCTCTCTCGTGTCAATCTTCATATCATTTTTAAGTGTCAGCTTGGTCACTTTAAACCAAATACCAAATACAAAATGTTCCCAAATAAACTGAATTATATAAGATGGCTGAAGCAATGTATAAACCCAAAACAAAGTTTTTATGAACAAAAAAATTTTTCGCAAAAACAGACCACAATTACATTATTAAAGCTTTATTATTGTTTTTCGGAGTCAGCGCTATGAAGCAGCATTTTTAGCAACTCCTATCACAAAGTGCTAAATAAGTAGGTTTTATCACTTTAATCACTGGAATTTGCGCGCCCATATTTTGTCTCATATATACCTTACCATCACATAATGCTTGGTTTCATACTTGCACCAGCTATCTTCCCCTGTTGGACATTGCCCATGCTTGGGATTTTGAATGCTAGAGCAGCAGTGAAAGAAGGCAGCTATTACAGCAGATGTACTTTTTCGAGGCATCCAACATTGCTTCTGGATGGCAACTCCATAATATAGTTCTGCAGTTTATCAAATCAGTTAATTTCTCCCTTTCCACCAAGTCCTATGTGGTGTTCTTTAGTTTCCCTTAAACGTGAGCCTACTCTTTTTGTATATGCTCCCCATACATTCAAGTTTTATGACACTGTTTTCCATATATGTATATCTTTTCACTTGTAAAAGCTCCTTGAATCACCATCTCCATAGTACTCGGTGTATTGCAGGTCTCTTGCTTGATTAGTGACCTTTCAAAAATTCTGAAAGCTCCAACAGCTTCCATGTTTCCAGAGGATCCTTTTTGTAATTTGAACATTCATGCTCGATTTCACACCCACACACATTTTACAATACTGTGCCGCTACTTCCAGATCTAAAATTTTCCAGTATCAATGGAAATAACTGAAACGCAGCCATTAAGTGACATATGGCCTCCGCTGCCATGTGCCATCTACCGAAACACCACAAGTTGTACTTTTTAAAAAATTTTAAATTCCCTTTGTGATGCAGCTTTCATATTTTCTTCCGAACATAACCGTACTGCTTCCAAGTAGCTGCTTGACTATGAGCTCTGAAGGTATTTTTCTTGTGAAACGCATGGCAAAATTTAAAGTGTATAACAACTCTTACCAGCTGTGAAACCTCTACAATCAATCTCAACTAAAATGCACCAATAAAGTATTGAGAGAGAAATTTTTATTTTCTTTTATGAGTAGAAGTAAAGCCAATCATGTATCCACAACTGCAAGCCACACAGCCAAAGTTAGAGCAAAGTCCTTCCCTAGAATCTTTTCTGACAGTTTCAATCCAAAGCTGCATAACATTCCGACAAATAGGATTGAAATAATTCCCCATCAAAGCTTAAAATAATAATTATATTCCTGTATAAACCATGAAATTGGAAGTTCAGGCAATACCAAAAACTGCTCAATTTTTCTTCACTTGGTAGACGTATTATTACTGTTTTGTTAACTTAAAACCTATTACCATAAAACTTTCTCTTCGACACTTTGATCTAGCTTTTGCATTTTTGGAAATAAATCACAGTCAAATAAAACGTTAAGATTAAATGAAATGAATGAATAAACTATAAAAATATTAAAAAGTAAGTAATAATTAAGAAGAACGCCTTCAGAACGGAACAATGTAAACAAACTATAAACGATAATATTATTAAGCACTAGTAAAAACAAGCTTGAATTAAAAAACAGTTGCCAGGATTAAAGTATTAATAAATAAATAAGATGCGTTGACCTATATTTACAAATATTAGCCATTTATATTGCTTAAAAGTCACGAAAAAGACGTTCAAACTATTTGTTTACATTTTGATGTCTCTTTAAACACCCATTTCCAAAGTTTCTTTGAAAATTCCATCGGTTTACTAAATAAGCTATAACTTAGTTTCTAAATAGCGTAGGAACTAAATAAAGTATTTTTGGAATCTTAAGCGTATGGGCTATAATATTAAAACATAAAAAATTCCTGAAAAATTTTCTGCCAAACCGAGGATTTTTGGGTAGTCACATACCCTTAAGTCGCTGGTAAAAGGTATCCTAAATCGCAGCAATGGTAGAAATTTAACCATCAGATTGAAAGTAACGCCGTATAGACACCTTCTGATGCGCAGTTCGATGCGCTGTAACCCCTGTTTGTCTTCATTCATTGGACAACAAATTTCCAATCATTTGTATGTTCGGTACAAATGTCTGCATACGAAATTTCATTACAGTCGGGCAACCTTCTTGGTGCATCGGTGTTTTTGTTTTTTTTGTTATAGAGTGTAATGAACAGCACAAAGCATACATGTAGAAATTTGGAAATTTTCGTACAACTATCTTAGTTCATGTTTCAAAAGCCGCATTTCTACATCCAGTGTGGCAACCCCCATTGAGTAAAGTTTGAGTTTTTTTGTTGTTCTTGGTTATACGCATCAGATGTCAAAATATTTCTTTTTAAAAGTTTTGCCCTACTACCGAAAATCGAATTTGTCCCAATGCAGTAGACATTTTATCGCAGCTATCGTTACCTTGCCTTTTACTAATACATTACTTTTTTTAAAAAATTATACTAGCGTAGTCCTCTGTATGCAGTGTTGACTGCAAGAGAGAACAAAACCATATAAAACAATATTTTTTAAATAATAAAGAGGTTAGATGTGTTTCGCTCCAAAAAATCAAACGCACCGAAAAATGTTTAAATTCCTAATCACAAGTATAAAGCCATGTGCCATGTTCAATATATTCCAGAATTTTTATCTAACGCAAACATAATTCTTAATATTGTCGTTCTTTCAAAGTACCCTTGAAGCATATCAAATCATTGAAAATAAACCTTTTCTCTGAGATATGTGAAAATTTTATAGATAAAAGGTTTTTAATATTAAAGTTCAAAATAAATTTTATATAAACAAATATTTCTTTTGAAATTTTAAAAGAAATTTCAATTGCCTTATTTTATGGAATACAATAAAAACAAATTATATTCAAAGATCCTGAATAAATATTCCTTTTAATTATCGTTAGGAAATTATAATTTAACCTATTTATAACTACATAGTTAAGTTCCTTTCAGTGTACGTGTTACTGACAATGGTTGGATTATTATTTTAAAACTAACCTATTGAGAAATTAAAATGGCAAAATGTATAAAGGAGAACATAATTTAGGACAATTGTGTTTGGAAAACACATATCGAACCTTACACATGATACAATTTCTCATATACAGGGTGATTCGCCACCCCAACGACGTAAAACTCTTTACAGATGGTTTAGGGGTACAGGTGAGATGCCTCGAATCATGGCGAAAATGCGTTGTAAATGTCATGGTTGGTGAGCTACGGATGCAAAAGAGGCACAGAAAAATCTAAACAAAAACAGTAAAATATTACTGGAACAAAAACATTTTATTGAAAGATTGTACTAAAACCGGTGTTCGAAATTCTGACCAGAAATCATCTGACAGGCTTGACAGTGGTGCTGCATAAAATTCTTTATATTCTCAAAGATTCCTGCCATGTCACGTATCCTCGCGGCTGTAGCAGGTGTTCTAACGATGAAATCTTCAACTAAAGGAAAGGTCGTCTCGTACGTCAAATTCTTTATGTGGCCAGAACCAGACTCAGGTCACCTTCTGTCCGTACTAGCAAAAGCCTTGTGAGTGATGTGGAACACACCTGTTCGAGTAACGTTTCTGGTACCATTACAATCCTCAGCTCCAAACACGATTAGCACGTCGACTGTTTTTCATTTTAACACGAGTTCACCCTACTACCACTGTAAAAAGGATAACAAATGACGACTCCCAGTTAGATCTGTTTTCACAAAACCTTCCGTTCAGCACTTTCTACTTCCGCAAGACTACCTCGAAGAATCTTCCAAAAAGTTAGGAATTCCTAGCACCGCCGCTGCCAGATGACTTCTGCCTGTGATTTCGAGCACCTGTTGTAGCACAATCGTTCAATAAAATGAATTCTGTCCCTTTAATGTGTTGTTGTTTCTGTTCTTTTTCTCAAATCAATAACTGTTTTCCAACCAAAAAAGGATTAAATAAATATTTTCAAACCAGAATTGATGAAATAACTGTTTTTAAACCAAAAACTATCAAATAAAAGCTATCCAACCAAAAATAATCAAAAAACTATTTTCAAACCAAAAAGGATCAAATATTTTTTTTATTTTATTTTCATTTAAGACTCTTTTGTTAAGAATCGGTATTTTTAAAAATTCTGCGAAAAATTCTGTTTTATTGAAAATAAACAAAAATATGTTTTTTTAATTTTAAAAAGGTGTTTTTTTTAATGTAATTTTGGAAAATTAATATTCTTTGTATGTTTCAAATATTGTCAATATATTGCTCGAATGATACATATTCACTTTAACCCTGTTGCATTTTTTTGTGTTTTGATAGAAGTCAAAAATCGTCTGAGGACATTTAACTGCTAACATATTAATTCAATAATGTCACAGAAATAAACCTTTTGTAATAAAATTAGAGCTTCTCTATCCAGTCTCTGATAAGTAAGTATAATTAGGTTGCATTACATGTAGCTTTTCTAAATTTGCTTATAGAGATATTTATGAAACTCTGGGATCATACCTAAAGAAATGATACCAAATAGAAGAATATCTATGTAATCATAAGAGAACATAGACCTAAAATAATAAGAAATAATACCTAAATAATCATCCTATATGTAAGTTTAACACTCACCCACACATTGCCTTTGTAAATAAATTCTTTCCTTTTAAAGTCATTATAGTAAACTGTATACATTGCACAAAAGTGTATACTGAATTTGAATTTGTGTTTACATTTTTTCAATTCTTAGAATGCTATAAAATAGCACAAGTACTACTTCATACAAAAATATACAATAATATATGTATATATCAGGGTTTCTCAAACTGTGAGGCGAGTCTCCCAAGGGGCGCGGATAATCCCCCTGCAAGGCGCGAGCATATTGAAAAAGACGAAAACAAAAGATTATTTTTAAGAAAAATTATTAATTCAATTGAAAAGTAAAACAAACAAAATACATTCTTGACAGAATAAAAAAGTACATATTTACACTCGATATAAATACACATTTAAGGAGTATACCGCGCAATGTATTTTATAATTAATTTAACAATACTAAGTTAAGAACAAGTTTACAATGACCAGTGACCCATGGTCTTGTCATGCATAAAATTATATATACAGAAATAACATTTATCTTCATAATTTTACAGTTTATAGTTACCCTTTTACTGGTGGATAAATTATTAGACGCTATTCTTCAAATGCGACCTCAATGTAAGCCACATATTGAGGGGAAGGGGTAGAAATGAGTAAATCCTTCTGAAGTAAGCAAAATCCTTGCAAACACTGTCAAAGGTATTTTTGTTCCATTCCAAAGTTTTGGAATAATTCATGTTGTACCCGTTATCCTGTTTCCTAAAAGCACAGCCCAATGAGGCGATTTATATCTGCCAGTGCTTAGCAAGTGTGGATATGGAATGTCGAAAGCGTTTGAAGAGGGAGGGGCAATGGAAAATATGACTGGTGCCCAAGTCAAAGGATGAAAAGTTGAGAAATATACAGGCGCCCCAGATCGCCATGTTGCCCACCCGCCGCAACAGAAAACTTTCCGCCGCCGCCAAGAGCCTGTAACCCAATACCGCCAAATGAAGTACGCCATATAGAAGAAAGTTGCTTTCACTTATTCACTCATTGGCAAACTCATGTCGAGATCCTATCAAGTCTAAAGCTTTTAATTTTGGCAAGAATATTCCTTTCATGACTATATATCTACTAAGAATGGGTGTTTTCAAAAATCGACTCCCAAAAGTGGTCTGAGGGGTGTTACAGATAAGGAAAAAATCCATCTTTTAACTATTCGGATTACAATCGTGAAATTTATGAAACAGATTTCTCATGTTGAGAGTAGAGATCCACTAAGAACGGATTTTACAGAAATCAACTCCCAAGATGGGTCACCGGAGTGTTTTTCAAAAACAAATTCATGGTTTTGAATTATTAGACACAGATTTTAAATTTTCCAAACATTTATATAATATATATTGAGTCAAGATCTGCTACGAACAGGTTTTGTGTAGATATCGATTATCAAGAGTGGCTACGAGGGCTTACGATGATATTATAGATAAAAAGAAATATAGAAATATCCCCGCTCTAGATGATTAGATATACAGACTTCGAATTTTTATGACATGTTTTTTTTAAGGAGTAGAGATCCATTCAAAATGGTGATTCAGGAAACAGGCTACAAGAGTGGCTACAAACGCGGTAAATGTGTTAATTATACTTTTGCATTATAAATCCAAGTAATGTTCGTTTAAATCAGGAAGTGACTGTTATAAGAACACTTTTAATATAGTAAAAGGTTTAATGTTGGGCCTTAGATAGCAATAACCTTAATAAAATGTATAGTGTTAAAATGAAATAGCCAGCAGAGCGAACCAGTAACAGCTAGTTAATTAACATTTGAAGATATTTAACGAGACAAGCAAAAGTCAAGCCAAATGTAGAACATCTATTAAAATTTTACAACTTCAGATTCCTCAAATTCCAACTCATAAAGTCAGACAGTCAAAATATGTGAAAGGCACCTTCATTTTCAGCCAGTGACATGTAATACATTTCGCACTTCAGTTTGTATTTTACATTCAATGTTTATTCACGCACACAGTCTTTACATAACAAACAAATTACACTTTAAATAAACTAATTAAATAAGGAAAATCATTCGATTTTTGTTATTTCTTAATGGATAACGAAGAGTTTAAAAAGTAGATGACTCTCAAATTGCTATATAAAAATTTTATTGAAAAATATCTTTTTTAAACCTTTATTTCCGGAACAGGAATTACTTTTCAAATAACATTCAAAGTTTATTTACTTTTTAAACATCAATAGATGAAACTCTTTTGAAGTTTATGCTTATTGAATCAACACACAGTGCTGATAGTTAGAACGAGTGATAAAAGCAATGCGACTTTATACATAATTGAGAAGACTGAGTTCTGAGAGAAGATATTCAAAAAATTTATTTAATCTTGCTAATTTGAAGACGATCAAGGATATCTTCTCTACGTATATATGAGGTATATCCCTAATTAGCTTAATCTCATTCAGAACTTTCAAACTTTGAACAGTAATGTGCTCTCTAAAATGAATTTCCTACCGCCGTTCAACATTTCATTAAGAATTTCCTTCTGTATAATATCTCAGAGAGTTTCTTGTAAATAACTTAATATTGACTACTGATTACTTAGCTCTGGCACTAGAATTGAAAATTACTAAAACTCAAAAGAATACGGCCTATTAAAACCGATTGTGTGATGCATATACCACTTTCTTTTCTTTCTTTTTTTTTAAATTTACAACCTTTAAATTGGTTTTCTTAAATTTTTGTTTGTTCGATACACCCATGGAGTTAAAATACTATTCCACACTATTAATTCTAATTGCGAATCATTTAATTTTTTTTTTTGTATGTTAGATGCAAGGCATGCAACAAAACTAGGTTTTCGCTTAACGATAAACTATTATACTTTTTTTGAAGAACATTTACTTTAAAGTAATTGGTTAAATGAGGAAATATGTTATTTTTTTTGGCTGTAAACCGTGAGCTACTTATATATATTTACGTCCAATAAAAACAACATATATAATATATATATATATATATATATATATATAGTAGTAGTATATATATATATATATATATATATATATAAGTATATATATATATATATATATATATATGTTGTTGTTATATATATATATATATATATACACATTAATGAGATAATTTCAGAGCATTATTTTGTCTCATAACTACTAAAATAAATGTGTGTGGGGGAAGTGAGATAGAGAGTGATAATAGCTAAATAAAATTCTTGAAATATATACAGTATATTGTATTTTCTGATCAGTACAGTTTTTGTGTGCAATCTCTTTTTTTTACTGTATTTTCTAGCGAATCATTTCGAACTTAGAAATCATTTTTTAACTCTGAGAAGGATTTGAAATCACTTGGAAAGGGCTTCACTTGAAAGTTGAACACTTCAGATGATTACTTACTCCTCTAGTGATACTAGAAGCTTAAGCAAACAATTCGCGGATTTTCTGGAATTATCGAATTTCTACTGTGATCTTTTACCTATTTTTTTTTTCTTTCTTTCTCTTTTTTTCCCTTTATAAACTTTTTCTTTCAGTTCTTCTCCACAAAATCCCCCTGAATATTGTCTTCACGCATTTTCTTTTATTTTTATTTTAAAGTTTTGCTTTTTTTTTATTTTTGCACATACTATTTTTGATTTTTAAGTTCTTTATATACTTTACTTATTTTTTATTTCTGTAGACTCGTGAAGTCTATATATAATTCCTTCTTACCATTTTCTCATTATAGATTTCTTTTCACTCGCATTTTTGGCTCTAAAAACGCCTGTGGTGAAAAAAAGCGGATTTATGTTAATGATCACTGTATAAAAATTCAGACATAATTGTGTAAAACACCAAGAAACTATTATGATTGATTAAGAGAGACATACCTTGTTTTACTCTATCTTAATGTATTATCAAGCACTTGCAGCAAAAGCGGAAATACTTTTCGAGATAGCAAAACATTTCAAACTAAAATTTTAATCTGACTATATTGTTATGATAAACTTTGTAAATATGGGTATTATGTTATATGGGCACATTTACGCAAATACCCATATTACACGTATTGTTTTAGAGTTGATAATGCTCAAGCGTCATGGCGACTGTTACATTTTTGCTGTTGTTGTACAGTTCAAACAGAAGCACAAACCGACCATTTCTAAGTAAGTACAACTAGCTGATGCTTCAAATTTGGGTTGATGTTATATTTTAGTTAACTTACTTATGATTTAACACGCAAAATTAATTAGTTTTACATAAAACTTATAAGTGGCTAAAATCTTATGAAAGTGTTGTATTCGTTTGCGGAAACGGGTGGTATCTTTCTTTCTCTCTTCCAAGGTGGTAATGACAACTATTGAAAAATGTCACTAGAGCAGTGTTTCTCAAATCAGTGCGCCCCCCCGCGATAAACCCAGCAGAGGGGGCAGCGCGAGCATATCGAAAATAAAAGATTATGTAAAAAATTATTTACTGAATGAAGTAAAAAATACTTCTTGACATAATAAAAACACACATTTACACTGATATAATTTATATATATCATCTGCGATATTGAAGTCATAAAAATAAAAGCTTCTACTTCAAAACCTCATTATTTATCTTGAGATACTATAACCAAATAAAACATTTTATTTGATTTGTGGTAATCCCATGAGAGATTTTTGGGTTACGTGTTCTTTCAAATTTAAATACTACTCTCTTTCAGAGAAAACAAAACCCGACCCATAATCAAAAAATTTCTGTATGAGAGATAAAAATTTCATCACTGTTATATTATTGAAATATTGGTATTAGCTGTAGGCAGCAGAATGTATTTGTTGCGGTTTGACCTCGAACTTCTTACTTCAGCCGGTTAGTTACGTCCCCTGCTCTTTTATGTATTGCTTTTCATTTGGGATATTGTAAATAAGCTATTTCTGCTGTAAGCTTTTTTCCCTTGTAAAATATGTTTATGATTTCTGAAAAGCATGCTATATACCCTTTGAAGGATTATTTCAAGATTTATTTTTAAATATTCCCAAACATATAAAGCATAATGAAAAACGTTTTACACAATTTTTTAGAGCATCCATATTGTATTAAATACACTTTAATCCGGGAGCGGCCGCCGAGCACTGAGCGCACGAAATCGGTAATTCTGTGACAAAACTGTTTAATTGTTACCAATGGCCCCTGACATCCCTTCTCCCGGTTTGACAGTTTCTAACGTGAACTTAAATATATTTGTCCCATATCTTTTGGGAATGACAAACGTTTTACAGTCTTAAGGTAACAGAGCCTTTTGACTGAGTTCCCGGTGCGATCACTTTTACCAAAATAATTTTGTGTTCATGCTACATCCCCCACCCTATGAATAACTTAGTGACCCCTGACTGCCTTGTTGTACGTGACTTATTGTGGTTTGGTAAATGAGCAGGTAAATGTTTGGTAAATGATCAGAATATATATTTTTTAAAAAATGGGCATCTTTGATCTCTATTGAAAGATGTTAAAACTCGATAAAAAAAAAGGATGAATCTGCTGAAATAATGCCATTAAAGTAAATTTAAGAAAGCGATGAAAAACATGAAACGAAAGAAAATTTTTCAATGCTAACAAAAGAACCCCATCAACTAAAGTATGAAGCTATAAGTATCAGAAGACACACTTTTTGTTTTGTCAAAAAAGAAAAACAGCAAAGCAAAAGTTCAACATGCTATTTGTCGAACATCAAAGGACTGTAAAAATTACAATAACTAAAACAAAATATGACAGTTTCTTTTGCTCAAAAATAAATACCCTCAAAATGTTAGCGAAAAGTGTCTGTGATTTCAGCAGTCTTTTTTAAGGTCACGCACACAGTTTAAACATTTTAGTTCTAGCTTTCGATTTTTTCCCTAGAATTAGCAAAAGAAAATTTGAAAAGTCTTGAAAGAAGGTAAGTATATTTTCTCTTAAGTAAATTATTCACTAGAATTACGATTTTATTAAAATTATAAAAATAATTATGAAAAAAAGGATTGTGACTCAATAACTCGCTTCACCATCAGTATCGAGTGATCACCTGCTGCCGGGGGTTAAAACATGTTGAAGACTTTTCGCTTTAAATATTAAAAATAATACAATACTCTTCTCATCGGAATTGTATGTTATTGTTCATTATTCAACATCAATTCTAAATGCTAATTCTGTGAGGCTTAAAATTACAGTTCCCTTAAAAAACTACTCATTATAATTTGAGCAATCATTTAAAAAAAATCATTTTACATATTTGTAAACATTGTCTCTGCACCTCTATTTTTTACTTTCCCATAATTCAGCGATTATATCAATACTGTTTTATTTTCTTATAAAATGAACTCGTGCAAAGAGCGGGTACTTCAGCCGGTATACTTTTTAATGTATCAGTGTGCTGCACAGAAAGTATTTTATATAACTAATTAATTAATACCAAATTAAGAACAATTTGTTTTAATAAGTATTAGCGACTTCTATGGGCTTTTATCTTGCAGAGCAGAATGCTTATGATTAGGAAACTGATCCTCTGATTTCTTTTTCTATATTTTCTAGCTGATATCTATATTTTGTCTTAGCCACCGTATTTTGCAATATGTTCCAATTTAAAATTAGAGTAGCTACCAACACATAATGATTATCCTATAACTTATTTTATTTTTTTGCTTAAAGTAACATATACAAAAATTTACTTATGTTAGTTAATTTGTAATGATTTATAATTAAGATCGTGTATTGTAGCTTTAGCGACAAAAAATATTATTGCTTTCAGTACTTATTAATGTATAAGGGGGCGCGATAAAATGTGATTAAAGTGGGGCGCTAGTGTGCAAAAGTTTGAGAAGCACTGCACTAGAGCATTGCTTCTCAATCTTCAAAAACTTGCGACCAAGTTTTCAATCATAATTTTCATCGCACCCCCTTCCAAACAATAACAATGTATTGAATTCAATAATGCACATACTTTTCAATACGAAAAATGTCACCTTTTTGAACACTCGGCAATAAATGAAATATTTAAAAAAATTCATCAAATAAAAAAATATCGGGAAATAGAACGAAAAAATTCAGAACAACAAGAAAATGCGAAATTGAATGTTTGTCGAAACCGGAAAAAAAGTAACAAATCCGTTAAGTCGCTCAAAATATGCTAAAGATCAAAACATGAACTTCGATTTGATTTCCAAGTCATACTAACCTATTGTGACGCTTTTTTTTCGAAAAACTCTTTGAAATCTATTTCCTCCTTTATTCTTTCTCCTCCCTTTGGAACTTTATTACATTTTAAGCACTTTTGAATTCTAAAATGATTAAAAAAAATCACCTCGATTATTTTAATATGATGAAAATGTAGTTTTTACTTCTCGCACGTAAGTTCGTAAATAATCTTTTTCTTCGCAAGGGAAAATCAATATGAAACAAAAATGTATTTTAGAAGATTCAACGAACTTTTTGTATTTATTAGGTTACTTTTCTGTCTCGAAAATGTCAAATAAAATTTGGTTTCATCTTTGAGCTTCAATATTATTTGGAAAGTGGTTACGTACCGAATGTCTTTTAATGTATAAACTAACTTTCAGAAAGTGAAATTACTAACGCATTTTTATTATAAATAAACATGATCTATATCTAAATAAATTAAAGTATAAATATCACCTAAATGAAAGGAGCCTGGTTTAACCCTCTAACGGCGTACCCCCATGATTTCCACTGGAAACATAGAGATGTAGCAAAAAATTTAGGGGTAATCCAATGATTTCGCAGGTATGCATTTTTTCCGATTATTTAGCTATGCAACCAGTGCTATGTCTGTTTATGTTTGGATTTATATTTTTATGTTCATATTTTTATGATCTAATTCTTTACTTAGAATAAAACTGTTTTACATTTTTAAAGGGCTTTAATTCTAAAATGTAGATTTAATATATAGATTGGAAATATGTAATAAAAACAATACGCAATTTTTGAGCCAACTTTGATAAAATAGCTACGCTGCGAGGGTTACGTTTTAAATAGTAATTATATGAACTAGTCTGGGCGCAGAAAAAGTAATGGACGTAACAGATAGGCTAGACAAAGACGCCTTGTGGTGGTTGAAACAAATGCCCTGCAGTCCAAGAGATAATGAATACATCGGTGAAAAGCTCCAGTGTTAGTTGTGGAACCAGTTTTCAACAACAGCTTGGACCTCGTTATCATCGGCAAATCTCGTCTACTGGCAAGAAGTCCGGGAAGTTATGGGCAGAGTGATGTTCGGAGAACCTTCCAGTGGGAACAAAAAAATGTTTGCGCGCAGCTACATGAGGTCATGAGCCATTTCGAGCACTGGATCGCCGCTTTAATTTCACGAGACGATCTTGTAATTCGCAGCGCTACCTTGCGGGAGCAAATCCATTGGCTTGACCATGACGTGACCTCTGTCATCAGTGTACCAAGCTCCCACTACGAAATCTCTACACCATCGGAATACCGCGTGATCACAACTTCTATACACCCGTGTCGTACGCATTTTGCCTTGACGATAGAGTTCATTAGCATTCACTTTTCCCCTGTTAAAAATTGCTCCAACCAAGCACACCGTTTGCCAGGCAGGCAGCATCCATGATGAGGACGATACCTTAACGTGTTCTGACGCTATCACACGCATTTGGCGGGATCTGATTATATCGCGTGTATCTTACAGCACTTCAAAATCTCTATAGAGGCAGGCTGTGCAGTAAGTTTACCTCTCAAAATGCAGTTATTACAGTAATTCCTTCATTTAGCCAACCTTTTATATTATTTTAACAATCAGTACTAACCGGCCGCGTAATCGAATTTTCTCATATTTTTCAGCTGTAAAGAAAGCATCCGCATAAATCCGGGTATAACGCACACCTATTTTTTTCAAACTGCGTTTTCGTGCCTTCATACATCGAGTGCCTTTATTTTACAAAGAAACATGACATGTACATGCGAAACGCTTTTTATCTTTAGAAGTCTAGAAACAGTCTGTTATAGTGGGCATAAATTAAAACATACAAGGACATTTAACCAGGTGTAACTAAAGATCATTTAAAAATGTAGTATATCTAACAATCTAGATGGAATGGATGATTATTTATTTATGAATCACAGAGTAACAGTAATAATGAAGATGATACATGACCTCGCAGATTTTCCTAAAGAAACAAGGGAAGGAGGAAACGAGAGATTTTTCATGTTATTCAATACTGCACCATAAGATTTCTCATTTCATTATACCTTATAACAAAAAATGACGTACTTAAGAACCTGCATTGTCCTTAGAGACAAAAACGGTGGTAGAATTATGTATAGAGTACAAATGATAAAAATGTCAGAAAAATTGAATGATTTATTTCAGAGCAAGTATAGTTACAAGTAAAATAACACAATAAAAGTGTTAACCCAACTCTAGCCTGGATGCAAGCTGGCCACACGACGTCACAGAGTGATAAAGCTCCTCTGACGATCTCCCTGCGGTATTTCGCTATATTTGTCTTAATTGTCGCAAGCCAGCCCATCAACATTCCCTGGTAGATGCAGTCACCTTTCATCATATCCCAGACATGCACCACTGGAGAGAGATCTGCTGGGAATCTGGCTGGCAAAGGAAGTGTTTCGAAAAGCTGTAAAGACAAGTTCATACAATATTTGTAGTATGTAGTCTGGCATTATATTGCTAAAAATAAAGCCAAGATACTGCAGAAGGAATGGTAGGAAAACAGTTCTTAGATTGTGGTCGACGTACCATGTGCTGTGGCAACCTCTAATGACTACCAAAGGGGTCCGGCTACCAAAAGAAATGGCCCCGGCAAAACCATAACTACTGTTTGAAGGCCCGTGCGTGCAATAGCGCAGGATAATTATGCTGCCCTGGGCGTTCTGACATGTCTTGGATAATCATCAGACGCCGTCGGAAGCGGGATTCGTCCCCTGAACACTATACGTCTCTAATCATCATATTGCAACCTGATACACAAGCACCACCGTCGGGCGTGTCTCCGACATTACCAGGCCAGGTGTGAGGGGAAGGTGGCGTAGTGGTCGGCAATGAGAGTACCCTCGCCCTATCAGCCGTCTGTGAACGGTCATGGTGGACACCGTGTGCAAGTTGTACGTGTCTGATGTTTTCAATGTAACGATGAATCAGGCACTGTGACAGCTGATCTGGCAATCAATCTGTTCTCCCGGATCTTGGTTGCGGGCCCTAGGTTGATTATTACCCATCATGATTGTACCCAATGTATTGTTCATCCATTCTTGCCAGCACTTCAAATTTGCTGCATCTCTTTCGACAAATATGCACATAAATTCTCCCAATTTGCAGCCTGCCTCTTTCTTAACCAACATATTAATCTCTTCTCAAACATCTTCTATAGTTGCTCAAATGAAGTCGGAAATCCTAAGTGGAAAAGTGTATTTTAAGGTATGTGACTACTTTCGGAGCACTTTCTTTGAAATATATAAAATTTTCAACAAATAAACATTTTTTATTTGAAATGGGACATAAAAGTAAGAATCTAACAACAGTTTCTTACAAAGTTAAAATTACCTTTTGGAAATATTGGGAATTTTTTGAGTGAAATTTTAGTGAAAAAAAATTTGCAGCCAGGTAAGGGGATTGTATTGAAAATTCTAATTAATATATTCTTATAATATTTATACAGCATACAAATGCCATTTATTATCTGTGTTGGATAGCTATAAATTTGTAAATACTTCTTAAAAAGTTTTGAAATATACCACTTTACGCAAAACTCATTAATTTTTAAGGAAAACACCACGTTATTTTCTACAAAAAGTAAATAAAATGTAAGCCAAAATATATACACAGATTAGATTATAGTCCAGATAACAGATAAAACCAATAAAACATTTTCTGAAAATTTCTATGTCAATATCTAAAAAAGAAATTGTGTGAACTGCGTGAAGAAAAATTGAAAAATTGCTAGTTTCTCAGAAATGCATTTAAAAGATTTACCATGTTCTGTACCTTCTACTAATTGTTAATTTTTAAACTCCTCCTGTATTTATAGCTCAAGCTCTTTTGGGCCAGTTTCATGTAAACTGATTGGCCATTTATTTCCTTACCCCTTTTGTTGTTTTCTGAGAGTTTTGTATACTATAACAATTGTCGTTTTATGAAATTTTGGCAAAAATGTAGCCATGACAAATCTTGTACACAAAATTTCTAACAAATATATTCAAATAATATTTATACAGTACATAAATAACATCTTTTATCTGTGATAGGAATCAAAAAAAAATTTGTAATGTGTTTTTGAAGTTTTTTAAATATGCCAAATTTATAAAACCTCAATTTTAAAATTAATGCTTTTTTTTCCCATAAAAAGCAATTAAGTACATAAATTATATACACAGAGGATTAGATTCTTGACCATAACACAGATAGGAACTACATAAAAACATAAAGTTCTGAAAATTGACAGTACTCCCAAAATATTTCCGTGTAGTAAGCTTCAAATTACTAAAGAAAAATATTGAATAACAGTCGTGCAAAACACATTTAATAATGCAACTCTAAATAATTACTTTTCTACTCTCTATTAGTAAATTTTCAAAACTCCCCATATTTACAGCTTAAGCCCCTTTAGCTTCTATCATTTAGCTAATTTGGACTTTTTTGGCTTTTCGCTTTTCTATAGAGTTTTGTTAGAAGCAATGACTGGCGTTTCGATTTTTTGAATTCCTCTCTCGTGTCAATCTTCATATCATTTTTAAGTGTCAGCTTGGTCACTTTAAACCAAATACCAAATACAAAATGTTCCCAAATAAACTGAATTATATAAGATGGCTGAAGCAATGTATAAACCCAAAACAAAGTTTTTATGAACAAAAAAATTTTTCGCAAAAACAGACCACAATTACATTATTAAAGCTTTATTATTGTTTTTCGGAGTCAGCGCTATGAAGCAGCATTTTTAGCAACTCCTATCACAAAGTGCTAAATAAGTAGGTTTTATCACTTTAATCACTGGAATTTGCGCGCCCATATTTTGTCTCATATATACCTTACCATCACATAATGCTTGGTTTCATACTTGCACCAGCTATCTTCCCCTGTTGGACATTGCCCATGCTTGGGATTTTGAATGCTAGAGCAGCAGTGAAAGAAGGCAGCTATTACAGCAGATGTACTTTTTCGAGGCATCCAACATTGCTTCTGGATGGCAACTCCATAATATAGTTCTGCAGTTTATCAAATCAGTTAATTTCTCCCTTTCCACCAAGTCCTATGTGGTGTTCTTTAGTTTCCCTTAAACGTGAGCCTACTCTTTTTGTATATGCTCCCCATACATTCAAGTTTTATGACACTGTTTTCCATATATGTATATCTTTTCACTTGTAAAAGCTCCTTGAATCACCATCTCCATAGTACTCGGTGTATTGCAGGTCTCTTGCTTGATTAGTGACCTTTCAAAAATTCTGAAAGCTCCAACAGCTTCCATGTTTCCAGAGGATCCTTTTTGTAATTTGAACATTCATGCTCGATTTCACACCCACACACATTTTACAATACTGTGCCGCTACTTCCAGATCTAAAATTTTCCAGTATCAATGGAAATAACTGAAACGCAGCCATTAAGTGACATATGGCCTCCGCTGCCATGTGCCATCTACCGAAACACCACAAGTTGTACTTTTTAAAAAATTTTAAATTCCCTTTGTGATGCAGCTTTCATATTTTCTTCCGAACATAACCGTACTGCTTCCAAGTAGCTGCTTGACTATGAGCTCTGAAGGTATTTTTCTTGTGAAACGCATGGCAAAATTTAAAGTGTATAACAACTCTTACCAGCTGTGAAACCTCTACAATCAATCTCAACTAAAATGCACCAATAAAGTATTGAGAGAGAAATTTTTATTTTCTTTTATGAGTAGAAGTAAAGCCAATCATGTATCCACAACTGCAAGCCACACAGCCAAAGTTAGAGCAAAGTCCTTCCCTAGAATCTTTTCTGACAGTTTCAATCCAAAGCTGCATAACATTCCGACAAATAGGATTGAAATAATTCCCCATCAAAGCTTAAAATAATAATTATATTCCTGTATAAACCATGAAATTGGAAGTTCAGGCAATACCAAAAACTGCTCAATTTTTCTTCACTTGGTAGACGTATTATTACTGTTTTGTTAACTTAAAACCTATTACCATAAAACTTTCTCTTCGACACTTTGATCTAGCTTTTGCATTTTTGGAAATAAATCACAGTCAAATAAAACGTTAAGATTAAATGAAATGAATGAATAAACTATAAAAATATTAAAAAGTAAGTAATAATTAAGAAGAACGCCTTCAGAACGGAACAATGTAAACAAACTATAAACGATAATATTATTAAGCACTAGTAAAAACAAGCTTGAATTAAAAAACAGTTGCCAGGATTAAAGTATTAATAAATAAATAAGATGCGTTGACCTATATTTACAAATATTAGCCATTTATATTGCTTAAAAGTCACGAAAAAGACGTTCAAACTATTTGTTTACATTTTGATGTCTCTTTAAACACCCATTTCCAAAGTTTCTTTGAAAATTCCATCGGTTTACTAAATAAGCTATAACTTAGTTTCTAAATAGCGTAGGAACTAAATAAAGTATTTTTGGAATCTTAAGCGTATGGGCTATAATATTAAAACATAAAAAATTCCTGAAAAATTTTCTGCCAAACCGAGGATTTTTGGGTAGTCACATACCCTTAAGTCGCTGGTAAAAGGTATCCTAAATCGCAGCAATGGTAGAAATTTAACCATCAGATTGAAAGTAACGCCGTATAGACACCTTCTGATGCGCAGTTCGATGCGCTGTAACCCCTGTTTGTCTTCATTCATTGGACAACAAATTTCCAATCATTTGTATGTTCGGTACAAATGTCTGCATACGAAATTTCATTACAGTCGGGCAACCTTCTTGGTGCATCGGTGTTTTTGTTTTTTTTGTTATAGAGTGTAATGAACAGCACAAAGCATACATGTAGAAATTTGGAAATTTTCGTACAACTATCTTAGTTCATGTTTCAAAAGCCGCATTTCTACATCCAGTGTGGCAACCCCCATTGAGTAAAGTTTGAGTTTTTTTGTTGTTCTTGGTTATACGCATCAGATGTCAAAATATTTCTTTTTAAAAGTTTTGCCCTACTACCGAAAATCGAATTTGTCCCAATGCAGTAGACATTTTATCGCAGCTATCGTTACCTTGCCTTTTACTAATACATTACTTTTTTTAAAAAATTATACTAGCGTAGTCCTCTGTATGCAGTGTTGACTGCAAGAGAGAACAAAACCATATAAAACAATATTTTTTAAATAATAAAGAGGTTAGATGTGTTTCGCTCCAAAAAATCAAACGCACCGAAAAATGTTTAAATTCCTAATCACAAGTATAAAGCCATGTGCCATGTTCAATATATTCCAGAATTTTTATCTAACGCAAACATAATTCTTAATATTGTCGTTCTTTCAAAGTACCCTTGAAGCATATCAAATCATTGAAAATAAACCTTTTCTCTGAGATATGTGAAAATTTTATAGATAAAAGGTTTTTAATATTAAAGTTCAAAATAAATTTTATATAAACAAATATTTCTTTTGAAATTTTAAAAGAAATTTCAATTGCCTTATTTTATGGAATACAATAAAAACAAATTATATTCAAAGATCCTGAATAAATATTCCTTTAATTATCGTTAGGAAATTATAATTTAACTCATTTATAATTACATAGTTAAGTTCCTTTTTTCTTCAGTGTACGTGTTACTGACAATGGTTGGATTATTATTTTAAAACTAACCTATTGAGAAATTAAAAATGGCAAAATGCATGAGAACATAAATTTAGGACAATTGTGTTTGGAAAACACATATCGAACCTTACACATGATACTTCATATACAGGGTGATTCGCTACCCTAACGACAAACTTACAGATGGTTTAGGGGTACAGAGATGCCTCGGAATCATATAGAAATGCAGTGTTGTAAATGTCATGGTTGCGAGCTACGATGCAAAGAGGCACAGAAAACGAACAAAAACAGTAAAATATTACTGGAACAAAAAACATTTTATTGAAAGATTGTACTAAAACCGGTGTTCGAAATTCTGACCAGAAATCATCTGACAGGCCTGACAGTGGTGCTGCATAAAATTCTTTATATTCTCAGAGCTTCCGGCCATGTCACGTATCCTCGCGGCAGAAACAGGTGTTCGAGCGATGAAATCTTCAACTAAAGGAAAGGTCGTCCGTAATGTGTCACTCTTTTGCAGGCCAGAACCAGACTCAGGTCACCTTGTGTCCGTACTAGCAAAAGCCTTGTGAGTGATGTGGAACACACCTGTTCGAGTAACGTTTCTGGTACCATTACAATACACAGCTTCAAACACGATTAGCACGTTTACTGGTTCTTCATTTTAACACGAGTTCACCCTACTACCATTGTAAAAGGGATAACAAATGATGACTCCTAGTTAGATCTGTTTTCATAAAACCTTTCGTTCAGAACTACCTACTTCCGCAAGATTACCTCGAAGAATCTTCCAGAAAGTTAGGAATTCCTAGCACCGCCGCTGCCAGATGACTTCTGCCTGTGATTTCGAGCACCTGTTGTAGCACAATCTGTTCAATAAAATGTAATTCGTCCTTAATGTGTTGTTGTTTCTGTTCTTTTCTCAAATCAATAACTGTTTTCCAACCAAAAAAGGATTAAATAAATATTTTCAAACCAGAATTGATGAAATAACTGTTTTTAAACCAAAAACTATCAACAAAAGCTATCCAACCAAAAATAATCAAAAACTATTTTCAAACCAAAAAGGATCAAATATTTTTTTTATTTTATTTTCATTTAAGACCCCTTTGTTTAAGAATCTATTTTTAAAAATTTGCGAAAAATTCTGTTTTATTGAAAATAAACAAAATATGTTTTTTTAATTTTAAAAAGGTGTTTTTGCAATGTAATTGAAAAATTAATATTCTTTGTATGTTTCAAATATTGTCAATATATTGCTCGAATGATACATATTCACTTTAACCCTGTTGCATTTTTTTGTGTTTTGATAGAAGTCAAAAATCGTCTGAGGACATTTAACTGCTAACATATTAATTCAATAATGTCACAGAAATAAACCTTTGTAATAAAAATAGAGCTTCTCTTATCCAGTCTCTGATAAGTAAGTATAATTAGGTTGCATTACATGTAGCTTTTCTAAATTTGCTTATAGAGATATTTATGAAACTCTGGGATAATTCCTAAAGAAATAAAACCAAATAGAAGAAGAATATCTATGTAATCATAAGAGAAAAAAGACCTAAAAGATAATAAGAAAGAATACTTAAATTATCATCCTATATGTAAGATCAACACTCACATTGCCTTTGTAAATAAATTCTTACCTTGGAAAGTCATTATAGTAAACTGTATACATTGCACAAAAGTGTATACTGAATTTGAATTTGTGTTTACATTTTTTCAATTCTTAGAATGCTATAAAATAGCACAAGTACTACTTCATACAAAAATATACAATAATATATGTATATATCAGGGTTTCTCAAACTGTGAGGCGAGTCTCCCAAGGGGCGCGGATAATCCCCCTGCAAGGCGCGAGCATATTGAAAAAGACGAAAACAAAAGATTATTTTTAAGAAAAATTATTAATTCAATTGAAAAGTAAAACAAACAAAATACATTCTTGACAGAATAAAAAAGTACATATTTACACTCGATATAAATACACATTTAAGGAGTATACCGCGCAATGTATTTTATAATTAATTTAACAATACTAAGTTAAGAACAAGTTTAATAATGACCAGTGACCCCATGGTCTTGTCATGCATAAAATTATATATACAGAAATAACATTTATCTTCATAATTTTACAGTTTATAGTTACCCTTTTACTGGTGGATAAATTATTAGACGCTATTCTTCAAATGCGACCTCAATGTAAGCCACATATTGAGGGGAAGGGGTAGAAATGAGTAAATCCTTCTGAAGTAAGCAAAATCCTTGCAAACACTGTCAAAGGTATTTTTGTTCCATTCCAAAGTTTTGGAATAATTCATGTTGTACCCGTTATCCTGTTTCCTAAAAGCACAGCCCAATGAGGCGATTTATATCTGCCAGTGCTTAGCAAGTGTGGATATGGAATGTCGAAAGCGTTTGAAGAGGGAGGGGCAATGGAAAATATGACTGGTGCCCAAGTCAAAGGATGAAAAGTTGAGAAATATACAGGCGCCCCAGATCGCCATGTTGCCCACCCGCCGCAACAGAAAACTTTCCGCCGCCGCCAAGAGCCTGTAACCCAATACCGCCAAATGAAGTACGCCATATAGAAGAAAGTTGCTTTCACTCATTCACTCATTGGCTAACTCATGTCGAGATCCTATCAAGTCTAAAGCTTTTAATTTTTGCAAGAATATTCCTTTCATGACTATATATCTACTAAGAATGGGTGTTTTCAAAAATCGACTCCCAAAAGTGGTCTGAGGGGTGTTACAGATAAGGAAAAAATCCATCTTTTAACTATTAGGCTTACAATCGTGAAATTTATGAAACAGATTTCTCATGTTGAGAGTAGAGATCCACTAAGAACGGATTTTACAGAAATCAACTCCCAAGATGGGTCACCGGAGTGTGTTTCAAAAACAAATTCATGGTTTTGAATTATTAGACACAGATTTTAAATTTTCCAAACATATATATAATATATATTGAGTCAAGATCTGCTACGAACAGGTTTTGTGTAGATATCGATTATCAAAAGTGGCTACGAGGTATAGGCTACGATGATATAGATAAAAAGAAATATAGAAATATCCCCGCTCTAGATGATTAGATATACAGACTTCGAATTTTTATGACATGTTTTTTTTAAGGAGTAGAGATCCATTCAAAATGGTGATTCAGGAAACAGGCTACAAGAGTGGCTACAAAAGCGGTAAATGTTAATTATACTTTTAGATTATATAACCAAGTAATGTTCGTTTAAATCAGGAAGTGACTGTTATGTTGAACACTTTTTAATATAGTGTAAAAAGGTTACTGTTAAAGCCTTAGATAGCAATAACCTTAATAAAATGTATAGTGTTAAAATGAAATAGCCAGCAGAGCGAACCAGTAACAGCTAGTTAATTAACATTTGAAGATATTTAACGAGACAACCAAAAGTCAAGCCAAATGTAGAACATCTATTAAAATTTTACAACTTCAGATTCCTCAAATTCCAACTCATAAAGTCAGACAGTCAAAATATGTGAAAGGCACCTTCATTTTCAGCCAGTGACATGTAATACATTTCGCACTTCAGTTAGTATTTTACATTCAATGTTTATTCACGCAGCCTTTACGTAACAAACAAATTACACTTTAAATAAACTAATTAAATAAGGAAAATCATTCGATTTTTGTTATTTCTTAATGGATAACGAAGAGTTTAAAAAGTAGATGACTCTCAAATTGCTATATAAAAATTTTATTGAAAAATATCTTTTTTTAAACCTTTATTTCCGGAACAGGAATTACTTTTCAAATAACATTCAAAGTTTATTTACTTTTTAAACATCAATAGGGATATCCTTTTTGAAGTTTATGTTTATTGGAATCAACACATGAAAAGGATAGTTAGAACGAGTGATAAAAGCAATGCGACTTTATACATAATTGAGAAGACTGAGTTCTGAGAGAAGATATTCAAAAAATTTATTTAATCTAAGTTAATTGAAGACGATCAAGGATATCTTCTCTACGTATATATGAGAAGTATCCCTAATTAGTTTAATCTCATTCAGAACTTTCAAACTTTGAACAGTAATGTGCTCTAAAAATGAATTTCCTACTGCCGTTCAACATTTCATTAAGAATTTCCTTCTGTATAATATCTCAGAGAGAGTTTCTTGTAAATAACTTAATATTGACTACTGATTACTTAGCTCTGGCACTAGAATTGAAAATTAGTTAAAACTCAAAAGAATACGGCCTATAGGGATCAATAATTTAATCGAAAATTTTAAAATTAAACTTGATGGTGTTCTGGAAATTTCCAATTTTCTCTATAAGGCTCTGAATTACTATATATACACTGATACGATCCAACTTTTTCGATTATGAAGTGAATTATTTTTCAGCACATACTTGTCGATTTGCCAAGACTAAATTGCTCATTTTAATTTCAGTTATATAGAACTACTATTTAACTATACCAATTCCTTTTGCAATGGTATTTTGAACATTTCAAATCTTCAAAGTTTCTTTGGAATTTGATTGAATGAAAATTAATTTCGTAAAAAAATTAATGGGTCGTAATCTTTCAAGTGCTGAACTTTTAGAGTTAGTCAAACTTAGAATTGAGCCCAAAACAGTTGGAACATTTTCAGCAGATTCTGTTATAGTGAATTGAGCGTCACGCAAAGTTTAATTATCATTTGCGCTAGCACAGGAATTTTAATGAATATAATTATGCAATTTAATAATTTAGTAAGAAATCATACAGTTTTTCTTCTTGGTAATCTTTTTAGCCTTGTGCTTACCGCAAAAAACTAGATTGGTGATAGTTTTCCTTTACCAACCTTTTTAAGCTGAAGTTAAGAATAGCTATTATATACGCGATATGCAGGGTGAATACAAATGATGGACCCGACTTTAAAAAAATCATTGTATTGAAACAAATGCACTTATCATAATAAGGATATTTAAATGTAGAAGAAAAATATACTAAGTTTTTTTTTCTGTTACAAATGTTTTATATGTGACCCTCTTGTTATACACAGCATATGTCCAATTTGTAATCCAGTTCGTTCCATACATATTGTAGCATCACTCTATAAATGGTTCCTTACGTTGCACAAATTCTTGCTTGTCATCCTCAGTTATTTATTGTATCAATTGCAAATGATATGTATTGTATCAATTGCTTGAAATTAAATTTTTTTCTTAAAGTTTTTCATACAGTTTCATGGGGCATACTAAGTTTCCAGGCGGCAACTCTCTTAAACTCCTGAAGACTTCGAACCAAACTCTGTCTCACTCTCGCCACTGCTTCTTTCGAGACGCTTCACCAGCCGCTGCCTTTCATTTTATAGTAGAAACCTGTTTTCTTTAACTTGTGATACCATCTCAGAAAGCTCTTGTTGGTTGGGGCTTCTTTTCCGTAGAGATTTCTAAATGTATGTTGCCCCGAAATAACTAAAAAAAACCGTGCAAGCTGTTATACGCAAAAACTCTCCTCTGTCATTGTCAACATGTTTTAATTTTAAACACAGTGATCTTGAATGTGCTATTGATCAACGATGGGGGAAAAAACTTGGTATATTTATATTTACATTCATGTATCACTTATTGTAATATATGCATTAGTCTTGAAAACGTGATTTTTTAAATTGGTTGCATCATTTCTACTCACCCTGAATAATAATGAAAATTCTTCCTTCCAAGTTGCATGAATTACATATTTAATAATTTGCAGTGACACCTTTCCAATAAATCAAATCAAACCATTCCGCTTTCCACAACTTGTATCGTTATAGTGGCAAAATTTAGCTTTACAATTATAACAACGATATGGGAAAACTTGCTTACAAACAATTCGCTTATATATATATAAATTTATTGGGAAGATAACAATGGTAGGAATCGTGCTATTATCATAGTTGGTAAATTCTTGAATTTTAATTCAAGAATTATTACACTTGTAAAAATTTGGCTATGCCTGCCCTGGAATGAATAGCTATCGTTATATGTCTGAGGAGATTACGAGAGGTGTAAGCGCAAAGAAATTCACGCTTTTCTAACTTATTTTCAAAATTTAAATGAACATGATATATATTTTATTGATTGGTTATGGCTGAAATAATAACTTTAGCTATTCATTTCTGTAATCATACTAAGTAGAGATAACACAAGTGATAATAAATAGGAAGTCTAGTTCGCGGATGTACTAAGGATCCTTCTAGAATTCGGGAATTCTGATTTCTGAGATGTGAAATGCTGTCCTTAACCTCAGACTGGAGTTATCGTAAAAGTTTGGTCTGGCTGGCCTTTCTTAGAAGTGCTGAAAAAAATTCTTTCTTTTGATCACTGCAGTTTTAATGTACAGTAATACCACGAACTTACGCGATAAGATAAGACTGAGTGTTAACCGCGTAATTCAAATTCACGTAAGTCGGTGTATGATTTTGAATACAAATATATATAAACTATTTTTATTTTGGGCCAAAGATGAAAAAAAAATAATTTAGAAACACAAATTAATAAAATCTTAGATAATACACATACAAAAATCGTACGCCGAAGTTACGTTGATGTAGAGTTTCATAAAATTTTACAAAGTAGTCTGCCGGCTCAAAGATTTTTTTCTCCAGTAAAATGTCCTTATAGCATGCTAATAATTTTTTTATTCCTTGTTTTGTTGAAAAAATTTGCTCATAACACCGAGTCTATATTTCTAAAATTTGTAATTTGTTTTCAATTAAACTGAGGGATTCTGTTAATTTTGGTCTAAAGATGATTGTGGTTGGATCTGAAGAGTCAAACTTCAATGTTTTACTTTTTCCCATGCATTTCTGTGAGCTCATCAATTGCCAGCTCCTAATTGAGGAGAATCCAGCAGTTCTTGAGTGTCATCACTATCTACTTGTAAATTAAGTTGCTGGGAAAGATCGGCAAATTCTTCAATCACATTGCCAACTTTACCAATTCTATTAGTTTTTGTTCTCAGACAATCCTGATACGCGTAAATTGAGGTATCATTGTTTTTCGCTTACGCTAACACGAAGGGCAAATAGTTTCTCAAGAATATAATCAATTTCATTGTTGAGAAGTTACCCTTCTCAACAACCCTTCTGTTTGTTAGATTTCCTTTTTGCTTTAGTATTTTATAATAGATCGTCCTGTTCTGCAGTCTCCAGTGATATAGAATGAAATTTGTTTCAGAACAAACTTCAAGTGTATAAAGTGTAGCATTTAGTGGTATACCAGCTTGCTGTTACTATCCTCTGTTCTTCCAACTTGATGACTTTGACCAATTCCGCACTTCTGAAGAAAACGGTATACATTATTTTTCATTGCTCGTTGTCTTTTCACCATTGTCAGCGTGGGATCATCTCTTCAAAAACCCATACTTTACTTTCTTGACGTGTTGGAACGTCAGAAAATGATGTGTACGTTTCATCTACCGTTACAGTTTTAGAAATGATGCGGTGGCTACCCTCATTTAGCAATTTAAGGATCCGATTTTTTCCGACTCTGACACGCTCCTCTTTTTAGTACTCAGATTATGTTGAACCCAAAGGCAAACTACTTTTTTTCATTAGTAATTCTTCATGAATAATTGTGCGTATGGCTGCAAATCCAATGTAAAGTTCTTTTTCTATCCTTTGGTAGGTACAGTGATTATCATCCATTATCATTTTTCGTATGGCAGACACATTATCCGGGATTACTGCCGACCGGGCCTTCCTTGTGTTCCTTATCCGGAAGAGAATTACGACTTCTGTGCAAAATTCTTTAAAAGATCTGAATATAGTAGCACGCAAGGAGAGATTCATCTCCAAATGCCAATTGCAGGCGTTGAAGGCATTCGTCTTGATTTAATCCTACTTTAAAATCATAGCACATTAATGTTCTCTCGTGAACTCCATTTTCTCTTTTGTTGAAAATTCATTCTACGCTTAACAACTTGAAGTAAATCAATAAAAAATCGGCTGCAGTGTTAAAATACTTTGTATTTTTCAAATTAAACCGTTATTCATTTATTATTATTTTTTAAATTCCGTCTGACTGCATCTCAAATATTTCAGAGTTAGCCTCGTGTTTTCGGATTAATTGGTAATATAAAAAGCATTGCATGTTATATGAATCTTTTAATCATCTTCTATACGTTGAATGATGAATTTATTCACGAATGAAACTGTTTATGAGAAATTAATATATTTCAGATCTTTTATCTTAACTTACAAAAAAGTACTAATTTTATAGGATCATTCGCTTATGAATATGATGATTGATAATTAATCCCTTTAAAACAATTTCTTCGAATGTATAATTCATTTCAATGACAAAAAATGCAAAAATTTAAAAAATCAATTAACTTATCAAAATTTTAATCAAATCACTTTCATAAATAAACTTCTACAAAAAATGAAATGAAACATATCTGTAAGAAATGATATTTTTTCAATTATAAACCTAATTAAATTCAAAACAGGCTCAAATTTTAATTATTTTAGATAATTTGAAATAATGTATAAAGTTAAACTGTCATAAATACTGTGCACATTAATACTAGAAAATTGAAATAATTCACAAAAATATTAAAAGATTTGAAATTTTTAAATAAAAAATCTTTTATTATATGTCTTAATAGAAAAATAATCTTTTATACACTTTTTCATTACTAGGAAGATTTCAAAATTAATTAAAATAAATAAATTGAAAAAAATAATAAAAGGTTAACTATACTTAAAAAAGTTTAACTTAATGACTTTCTAAGAACTAAATTTTTCAGATAGAAAACTAAAAACGGAAAAATTATTTTTAGATAAAAAAAAAGGCATATAATTTTTTTCCTGTATAAAAAAGAGAATATAATGTTATTCATAAAAACTCTTATCAAAAAATTTCCACATGACCACATTTCAATTTCTATAAGGATTAAAAAGATAGGAAAATATTTACTTTAAAAGAAAGGAAATTTTAAGGTATTTTAATATTTTTTGATAAAGTAAAGAAAGGTTTTTTAAAAATCTCTTTCAGATAATTATTTTTCTTTCATTTTTCTCATTAAAATAGTTATGAATTTTATATATTTTTAATATTTATTTACCCGAAACTATCCACTATCATGTATTTTTTACTTTAGAGTAGAAAAATATGCAACCCATCTCTCAGTTCTGTTTTCTTAAGTTACAAATAACGAAAAATTAACAGAAATATGACGTCTTAACCTTATATTAATGAGTAATCTTTTTTTAAAAAAGGAAATAAGAATAAAACGGAAATTTGGCTTCTCAAACTGTAGGGCACCCCCTAGGGGGCGTCATAACCCTATGTGGGGAACCAAACTTTTGTATCGAGAAGTCGAAAATAAAAGAGATGAAATTATTCAAAACAAAATTTATTATGACATAGTAACAAACAAAAAACGCATTTACACTGATATAAGATACTTATAAATGTGTTAGTACGGCAAAAAGTATTTGATAATTATTTTATTAATAATAAATTAAAAGCAAGTTCACATAATTACTAGTGACTGCCATGGGCTTGTCAGTTACAAAATTATATGCTGTATATAATACTTATCTTGATAATTTGGGCCGATTTTAATTAAAGTCGCATTGTAGTTTTAGCATCGAAGTACTTTATTATTGCATTCAATACATATTTATTGCATAAGGGGAGAGCAATGAAAATTATGACTGAAAATTGGCTGCAAATATTGAAAGTTTGAGAAACACTAGTCTACACATATAAAGTTTAAATCATACCCATCGTGGAAAACTACAGTACACTTAACGAAGAATTAGTGTGATCATTTAAATAATATTTTCTTATTCTTAAGTACTAAAGCTGATTTCTGGCCAAGACTGTCTCAATTTGTTACCATTTTGGCATGTTTCTTGTTATTCGCAATGTTTCGCAATATATAATTTTCCCTCAGAACGTAAAGGACTTTATCTGTGGAACAGGTCACCTACGAAATTTTACATTTTTAGCCCTAAGTTGATAGAAGAAACAATTTTAATTAACTAAAAGTGTTACAAATTAGGAAGTTACTGATGCGCAATTAATTCTTTTACTAACTCATTATTTATTTACAGTGAAAATATCTTTAAAACATGTTTTGTTTTTGACAAGTATAAATAAACATTGCATTTTTCACAACATGTTTTCGAACTGCTTTCGTAGTTTTCAAATCTGCACTTGAGAGGCCTTGAAATGTCATCACCACAACAGAAATGGCTTTACAAATCAAACCTTTTATCCTGGAACGGACAGGATAAAAGACATGACATGTATAGCAGGTGGATTATAACACTTCGATATTTTGCGAGTGGAATTACAACACTGTTTTATACTCATCATCATTTAAAATACTTTTGTTAGTAGGTGAAGAGGCTGCTAATCCTTCAACTATCTTTAACTTGAATTTTAAGCGATCCATTTTGGTTTTTGGAGGAATTTTATTTGGTATTGTGTCTTGTATGCACAGAAATCAAGAATTTGCAACAGCTAAATCAATGAAATGAATGTGTTCAAGATACTTTTATGGTAAAAAATAATCCGGAATTGTCTTTTCATTTCAAATATTTCCATGTTTTTCTTCAACGCTCTCATTAGAACTTGATTTTCCTTCCAGTATACGTGATTCATATGTTTTGTTCGCAGCATTGTCTTCATCCGTGAGATCCCTAAGTTTTTTCTGATCTATTCATCGATTGCATAATTTCTTCTTGTGTGAGAATTCTCCTTTTATACACCTGAAAAAGTTCTGGTTAAAAGTTAGTACAGTATTCCATGAAAAATAATAAAATGTATCAGAAAATTTTATTATATAAAATATGAAATATTTAACCCCCATACTACCAACGGGAAACCAATTTTTTATTCGGAAATGCAGGATATATAGATGCAGATATTTATGTAAAAGAAGTAAACGCCATACCCCTCATCAAATGTGTGAAAGAGAAAATTAATTGCAAAAAAGAGCCAGAGAAATAAAAATGGGACTCGTCCATGGCAATCTCGAAGAAATATAGTTTTAATTATGTAACAATATATTTCATTTTCATTTAAGCTTCTATCAACATTATTGAAAAAGAAAAGGAAAACCACATGGCAAGAACTTACCTTTATAACTTCAGTGACTCACGTAATGCCCAACCCGCACGATCGTGAGGGTAATGAAATCCCGAGTTCTACAATAATATGAATAAAGTATAATTAATATTTTTCTATTAAACAATTATTTAAATATTAATACAAAAACTTGTATGTAAGCAATTAGAAATATATTGATAGTTATCTTTTTACGACAGAAAAAAGACGTGTTTTCGTTGTATTTGAAAACAAAAATAGTTTTGACAGCTAAAAGTAAAAGCATGGACCCCAACCATCGTTTGTTAATAAAAGGTGATACTTTACACTTTGTGCAAACCCTCTCAATCATTATATTCGGGATTTTTTTACATATGACTATTCCAGAAGCAAAAAAGTACAAGAATATCTAACCCGCACGATCGTGCGGGTTGGGTCTTAAAAAGCTATTCAGGGAAAAATATATTTCGCTTGAATCAAGAGGCATTTAAATTAAAGTAATTTTACAATTTTATTCAGTACAATATAACAAAGATTCAAACTCTACGGTTCAAGATTCACCATTCAAAGATTATGTCTGTCTTATAAATAAAATAAAATACTTTATAAAGGTATAAGATTATTATAGATAGTTTTTAAATTTCAAGGTTAAATTCAAACACAGAACCAAAAGGAAAGATTACATTCCAATCTTCAATAGTATAAGACATGACCCAAAAATCCGTAAATGATCAATAATTACGAGGATCCTCTCTGACGGAATTATAAACCGACAATTTACATAGATTAACTCGATTGTATCTAGTTACGAATTCATTCGGGCCAATGTCTTTTGCCCTGGTGCTTCAACATCATCGACAGTTATTCTTGCTCTGGGAATTTAAAAGCATAGCACACACGATTTTAATCAATTCGGAACCCACCACTGAAGTCAAACAAGGGTCTAAGTCAATTCCGGTTTATCCATAGGGCGTTTGAGGCGGGCACCCAGAGGCCGGGGCCCAGATAAGCTGGACTTAAAGAGATTTTCTGGTTATAAATTTCGATCCTCCAGTACCATGGGGATCTGCAGATCATCTGTGCCCAGGGCTCTAAATGCGCTTATATCGTAACTGGTCTTACTCGTATTCAAAGCATAAGCTCTTGAATCTTTTTGCATGGAGAATATGCTAGTTCTCCTATTCTTCTCTTTTTCACGGCCAGGAGACAGATATTTCAAGTTCGGTTGGGCAGAACCAGTCAGTGGAGTGCACGACTTCATACTTTTAATCTGTTCATTATTATCTGATTTCGAATGGGTAGACAAGAGCAAAAAGTTTCGAGGGCATCATTTCGTCCTTTTGTAATGGTATTATGATTAAATGAAGACCAGTAACAAGATTCGCGCAACAAGCTTTCTAATTAATCAAGCTTCAGCCACAGCATGCTTACGTGTGGTCTGTATCTTGATACGCCATGTAGTATTGTTTGAAAATCACAATGTTGGATTTCGAGTGTCGTACAGGAAAGACACATCGAAAAACATGGTTGAAATTTGTAGGAAACGATAAGTTATTGTAGTGTTTACAATATATGAGTATGCAGTATAAAATGTGACAGATATTTGAAAGTACCTTCACCTTTTTGATTCATTAGCCCGGTTTCTTTTTCAATTTTAAATTATTCTGATTAATTCAAGTTTATCTTCACTATTAAAATTCGAAAGAAAACAAATGTATCTATCTATTTATGTTAGTGTGTTTGCTTAATGCATCTATCTTCTCACACACGAACCGCTCTCCGCAAAAATAAGCCCAAGGTACCAAAAGAAAGGAGAATTATCCGAGAAAGCCGTTTTTACCATTTATATTCCATTATTGCAATTAGTAAAAAGATATTAACTCAAAACCTTAAAATGCATATTTGTTTTACTCCTCTGTTGGTTTTTTATTTCGTCGATCTCCATTTTAGTGGAATGAAGTTCCGACATTCCCCACGTTTAAAAAAAAAACAAAAAAAACGATATAATTCTTGCAATGAAACTCAGACAAAAAATAATTACATAGAATTGGAAAGATAATTTATTTCGCCACGAACGTATAAATATATATACATATACATATATATATATATAATATATATATATATATATATATATATATATATATATATATATATATATATATATATATATATATATATATATATATATATATACTAATATATATATATATATATATATATATATATATATATATATATATATATATATATTTACAAAATAATGATATTTTCTATTTTTTACGATTTTTTCTAAAATGAGTCAAAATTGAAACGTTTTTATGAAAATGTAAATCATTCCCTTTGAATTTTCTTTCACGTTAATGAATTGATATTCTACACTAAAAAAGTTCATGCTTTTCTCGTTTAGAATCAATCATTTAAAAAATAAAATGTCAAAAGCTTTTTTTACGGTTTTTTTAAAAATACTTAAAATTTAAATAAAATATTTAATAACTTCGTTACTTATAAAAATAATCGCACCAAACATTTTTCCATGCGTAGAACAATATTATCTGTAGTCTGTACAAAGATGGAAAAATCTAATTAAAAATTACGGTTTTTAAAAAAAAAATTGTTTTTTTGTTTATTAGCCTTTTTATGATAGTTTAATAAATCAGTATTTCTCTTAACTGAAATTTCCATGCGAATTACTTTATACACTCGGTGAAAGCCCGTGCAACACCGGGCTAAGTGGAGGTGAAAGAAACAGAGAATTCAATGTAATTTCGAAAAAGAATATCGGAATTGATGATTTTGTGAAGGGAAGGGAAAATTTATTTCTAAGTAGAGAAAGCTCGTGCAACGCAGGGACATATAGCTAGTAATGTTAATAGTTCTGGTACTTAAGCCAACTGATTACGAAAACAATTTCTCTCTCTCATCAATTCTATTATTTAGAAGAATATTTAAATTCTATTAAAAATTATACTATTAATTTTTATATGTAATAAACAGAAGTAATATTATAGAGACGAAAAAGTTAACACACATAATTTCTGTTGCTTAAACCATAAGAGGCACATTTAATCAAAGTTGCATATTACTACTTCTTAAGTATTAGACATCTTGTGTTGTCAAAGTATTAAGTATAAGCAAGCAATCCGCTCTATGTTAGGCTGTATCGATACCTGAACGGAGAGTTATGATTTAAGAATATATAAACATATACGAGGTGTGGCAGAAAAGTAATGAGAATGGCAGCACTGCAAGCAATCTCGCAACCTCGATTTTTGTGAATGCTGTTAGCAAAATTGTGTTTTGGTTGTGCGTCACGCAAAATGGAACAACGGAATTTGGAGCAGCTTTGTTTCATTATATTGTGTGTTAAGAGCTTGGAGAATCGGCAAGTGTGAAGTTTCAAAAGTTAAAACAGGCCTGTGGGAAACATTCTTTATCCAGAGCTCAAATTATTTTTGGAAGGTAAAATACATGTTGAATATGAACACCGTTCAGGGAGGCCTCCAACATCAAAAAAGACCGTGGTAGCCAAGTGGTCAAGGTATCGGATCATGGCTGGCAAGTCACGAGTTTGAGCCCAGGACCACTAATGTAGAGAAACAATGCACATTAAATCTGTCGAGAGCTCAAACGTCCTCCCGTTTGTGTGGTGTGGTAGTTAGGAGAGGAAGTGCCAGCTCAGGTGTCGTCCTCGTCACTTGACCAAGGTCCAAAATTACGAGGTCTGTCGCCAAAAGCCTTCATGTAGATGAACAGTGCGACGTTAATATTCACTCACTCTCTTCCTCAACTTCGAAAACCGATGAAAACATCGAAAGTGTCAGACCGTCGCTTAATATTAAGGATGTTGAGTGAACAGTTAAACTTGATTCACCATTCATCAAATTTCGACTGAACATTTGCACATGTAAGGTCTGTGCCAAAATGGTGCCTCACACTTCACAATTGAGAAAAAGGTCATTAAAAAAAACGTGTCTTGATCTTGTTGACGGAATTGCTTATGAGCAAGATTTCTTTAGTCGTGTGATTACAGGGGATGAATCACGGATTTTTGAATACGATCCTGAGACCAAGAGACAAAGTGTGGACTGACACGCTGTAAACTCTTTTTGAACCTGGAAAACTCAGATGAGCAAATCGAAGCTCAAAGCAATGCTGATTTGTATTTTTGACAAGAGGGTATCGTCAACCAAGAATCTGTTCCTCTAGGACTAACTGTCAACCAAGTTTTTTTTTTTTTATAAAGACGTCCTTGTGAAAGATTCTGAAAAAGGGTCATCTTGTTAATAATTCATTAAGGTATCCGACTACGTTCGGAACCGTGATTTTAAAAAGGTGCATAAATGGATAATTTTCATGATATTTAGTGTCACTTAGATTAGAATACATGTATAAAATTGTTTTAAGGACATTTTGACAAAAAATTTTTTTTTAAATATTTACAATATTTCGGCAAAAAATTAACTTAGAATAACCTTTGTTCAAAATGTTCTCGTTTTGTGAAAAATGCTTCTATTATAATAATATTTTGCCTGTATATAGGGCAGTGTGTGTGTGACGTCACCCCATGTCACACACACACTGCTCTCCATAACAGAATTTTTGACCTTTAAAAGGCATCGTGAGGTTTCCCCAGAAGCTTTTATTCATCTGATCTCAGTTCCTGTGACTTTTTCTTTTTCTTGAACTAAAAATTGTTCTTAAAGGACGTCATTTCGGGTCTTTAAAAAACATCTAAAAGACTTTGACGGACATGCTGAAAACCACATACCAGTTGAAGATTTCCAGTGCTGCTACTAACAATGGGAACAAAGTCTCCATCGGTGTGCAGCTACCCAAGGGAGCTACTTTGAAGGGGATAACATTGACGTTTAGAAAAAATTAAAACTTTGGTAAATAAAAAATCAGTCTCCTTCTTTTTCTGCTACACCTCGTATCAAGGAAAATGTCTTACATTATATATTTCTCAGAATATAGGAAAATACATATTATTTCTTTCCCTTCCCATTAATGGATTATTAACAAGCTTTAATTAATTCAGCTAAGTAAGAAGTTTTAATTAGATTTTGAGACCTTTTTACAAAGTTTATAAAATTTGCCTTAACAGTACAATTTTTGTTATAAATAATTATAAAAAACTTGGCGTCTTGGAAATAGTAACTGAAAGTGAAATCGAATTCAGTATATATTATTTATATTTAGAAAGTAAGTGGATTAAGTAATGACAAGTATTTTAGACTTTTGTCTTATAATTGTGATTCTTAAGAGCTATTTATATTGGGTTTTTGGAAAAGGACTTAACTATAAATTAAAAAAATGAATT
>BMAV01023094.1:3967-27503 GCA_019973955.1 Trichonephila inaurata madagascariensis | reverse complement strand
AATATAAAAGCAAAAATGAGATTTTAATTATAGGTAAAATAATTTCCCTCCTTTTTTTCAAAAACCCAATATATAATTAGTTTTATCTGCCGTTATTTAAGCAGATTTCTAATTTTTTCTCTGACATCAGCTTAATGAATTTCCTAAAATTATGATTTATTTTTGTAATATTTACTCGGATTTTTTAACAATGGATAGTAATCAATCAAGTTTTATATTACAACTTCCTAAAAATGTCTTATTAGATTTTATTAAAACTTCTCTTTGCCTTTTTATTAATTAAAATGGATTATCATTTATAGAATTTATTTTATTTTCATAAGAGTTTTACATGGTTTTAATAAAGTCTAGTTTGAAAAAGAATACAATATACCAAAAATATTTAAGGCTACACAGTACCCTAAAAATTTCATTTTTACGGAATTTCTTTTTTTTTTCTTTTCTGCATTTTCTAGTGGCTCTTATCATTGAGAAGCTTACCACGAAATGTCAGATCTGTTGGCAAATTAGTTTTTAAGATGTTTGGAGTTTTATGAGCTATGGTTTTGGTTTCGGTTTCATTTTAAAAAGCATTTTTCTACTCTTAAATTGAATTAATTAAAAATATTTTTGTGCTTTTAGTTTGAAATGGTAATTAATTCCAATTTTCATTACTAAATTAATTTCTGCTTGATTATGTTATGAGTTTTTTGAGGTCTCATAATTAATTAATTAAGATTAATTTCATGGCCTATTTTTGCTTTAAAAATAGTTTATATAACTTAAAAGTTTTATCATGAATTTTTTCCTGTACAGAAAATACCATGGTAAATGCGTTCCCAGGTTGCTGTGAGAAAGAATATTTCGAAGAGACGGAATACTACTGAAAACCATGTATGTATCTAAAAATTAGTTTTCTGATAATTCTGCAATTAGATTTCCGAATACAAGTATTCTGAATTCAAATGTTACAGATATAACTGAATATTTCCTTGATGTACCAAACTACCTTATACTAAACATATTGTATAATACTATATTTTAGTATTTTAAAGTCGTATGACAAGAGCTAAAACTTCCTATTGCCCCCAATTTGAAACTAAAAAAAATTTAATTTTATGTGCAAACCTGACTATTTTTAGCTTAAGTTAGTATCATTATTAATTTGTACATACATGCTTTGTGTTTCAAAACTTTTGTGAAAATATTAGGTTAAGATAAAGCGGAATAAACTGACGTCTTAACCAATACTATTAATATTATGCAAAAATATATATATTTTGAATTAAAAATATTATTTCCAGTTATATTTACTTAAAATAGTGTTTTAATGCAAAACATACATCGAAAAATAACATATTAAAAAATTAGAGCTTTACGGGCATTATAAGTTTTTGTTTTATGACTTTACAAACTTTAAATGCGTTTTTCTCAGACTTTCAATTTTGAAGGTATAAGTGTTTTCTAATCCCTAAGGCTTTTTTTCTGTTCAAGATAGAATCTTGAATTTTTTTTTGTTTATACTCCCAAACGTATGTTCTATAAAAGTTAGTATTGATGTCGGGCTAAGATCTCTAGTTATTTTTCTAAAAAAATGCTAAATTTGATATTTTAAAAATTGTCTTATTCTTTCAAGGTTTTTCTAGAAAAATAATTATTAAAAATCAACAAAAGTATAGATTTTCAAATCCATGCTAACTTTTGTTTGCAATAATCTAAGAAACATAAATAATTTAAAATGACTAAAAAATTTAAAAATTGAGTATTTTATAAAAGTTTGAAAAACCTTCAAACATTCCTAAATATAAATATAGGTGTCTTGTAAATTACGTAATGAAAACAAAAACGATACCGACATATTTAACAAGGTGAGGGAAGACGATTAAAGCCAGATCAAGAGGCAGTGACATTTTTAGCATATGGCAGACTTTGATAGGGCTCTCGACGTTTGAAAGGGATTTATAGCGGAGCAGTAAAAACACTCTTTCAGAATGTTTACGATAGTACTATAAAATAATATAGGCAAACCCTGAACATGTGAAAGCCGGTGAACAAACTATTCATGGAGTATCCGGCGCTAGAGAAAACGGAAGAGTAGTTACCCAGGCATGTACAAAATTTAATAGCATCCAGAATATTTTGTGAGGCAGTAGAGACTTGAGAGGATGCAAAATCCGTCTCAAGCGAATATACATATCTGATTGTTTTACGAGTTCTGCCTTTAAAACTTAAACCTTTTGCAAAATTGGCCAGTCAGAGGAGTCAAGTCACTGGCAAGTGTCATTGCGTTATGCGAAGAATCGTGCTTCAATTTAAAGTAAGATGGGCACCATATTCGGAAATAGAGGTTCCTTGGATAGTATGTTCCTCTGTTAGATATCAATTTCTAAATCGAAGACTACACGGGCTAGAAAAGCTATATCACGCGCTAGTCAATTCTCTCTAATAGCGGTTCATTAAATGTGAATGCCTCAATGGTACGTGGATGATATTGTTCTGCTTCCTCTGTTTCTTTCTTGCCCAGCCTAAGGAACTTTGTTTCAACAAGATAATCTCCAGCCGCGTACATCATGAGTTACACATAATTATGGTATGTGCAAACAAAATTGCGGATTTTAAGCTCATTTTATCTGCTACAAATCCTGTCTCGAAGCAAATGAAACATGATCTTCCACTAGACAACATCAGACGTCAGATCTAGGACTTATTCAGTTAGTACTATTAGTTCACACCCACCCTATATATATATATATATATATATTGCCCAAAGTTTAAATGGTTAATAAAATACATCTTATTCATCCATTCAATTTCAAATACATTTTTTAAAACTTGTAGTGGATAATACTTGATGTTAATACAGTTTTTTTCAAGTATTAATTAATTAATAGTAATAAACAAAAACAATAATCCAACACTATACATAAAAATGGAAATCGCTCTTTGTGTCTTTCTCGCTCAATGGATAGTGCGCTGGAGTTCTAAACTAAAGGTCATCGATTCCAATCCTACCTGGGATGGCCTAATTTTTGAGAATGTGATTTATAAATGAATAAATAGTAACAAACAGAAATAATAGTCCAACACCATATATAGAAAGGAAAATATCGCTTTCTATTTTGCCACTTAATGATTCGGTCATATATATATACATATTAATATTAATTGTAATTATTTAATAAAACGTAACTAAATTCAATTTTCTTTGTTGACCTAAATAGGGAATGACTTTTTTTATTTTATTTTTTTATTCAATAGCTCATTGCATTGCAGCTTTCAACACCCTATTGAAGTCGACAACTCTAAGGCTTCAAACTTATTTAATAAATACCTTGTTGCATATATTTTGTGAGGATTTACATCCTTCATCTGTACAAAAATGTATTAAGTCCCACTTGTATTCAATATTATTTTATTGTCTGCTATTTCCATTCACCATAAATATGTAAAAAGTTTACGATGAGAAGCGGGGAGCACTTTTTTTTTTATATTTAACTTCGAATCATTCAAATCTGTCTATGACTAGGCCTATTTTTAATTATAGTGACATAATAAATAATTATGCAATAAATTTCTTTAAACAAGTGATGACGCTACCCTAAAGCTAGTACAGAACATAAGGCATGCATTAATGATTTTATATTCTAAATAGAAATGTAAATATTTATATAATAACATTTTAAATAATATCAAGCTTCATTATTTTAAATTTGCGCTAAAAAGTTGTACATACTTTTTTCCATTATTTTAACATAAACTCTTGCTAAGTAATTAAAATAAAAAAATAATAAAAGTGACATATATAAAAGTTGCATTACATTAGTACTTAAAAGCTAATATTTATATTTAGGCATGATAATTCAATGAACAAAAGAATAAAGAAAAGCATTTTAATGTGGATTTGATAAATAAAATAATATTCTTTTAATGGATCTGTATGCTGCATATCACCGATTTTTTTCACATGTTTGTCCCCGTAGTTGTTTACAATGCATATATAAATTTTGACATAATAAAGGTGAAGGCTGACTGGTGATGATGGATGAGTCCACATGACCCAGATTTTTCCCAACAATGATCTTTCTCTGATGATTTTAAAAAATGGAAATTCAAGGAACCAGAAATTGAATCCAAGAATGTCGCCTATTGAAATTCAACCCAGAGCCCCAAGTCAAATTTATATGACTTTCCTTTATAGTTTCTTTTATATGACACTGAAAATGAGACGGGTACATTTTTAAAATACATAACTGACAAAAACATAAATATTTAGAATTTAATTCAGGAAAAATATATTTCTCACCCTATATAAAAAGTATACCATAAAATATTAAAATACAAGCCACATATGTGAAATATGATTACCCATTGTAAGTTTCAAATACTGACAGAATACCTAAATTGACATACTAAGGAATTGGAGAGTTATAAAAAATAATTGGGAATATTATTTCTGAATTCGAGATATTAGTTAAAAGTGTTCTCTATGAATGAAATTGTTAACATTGACATTATTTTACTCTTAATTGTTTTTTGATATGCAAATTGTGAGGGAAATTCTGTGAGGGAATGTGTGTGACTAGTTTTAAATGAAAATATTCTACTCCTTGTAGTGTGTGAACGTTTTCTTAATTTTATTTAAAGCAAAAAACAAATCAAAGGACACTAATCCATTTTTAGGACTGTTTTGCCTTAAAATATCAGCCAATTTATTTAAAAAAATGTGTGTGTGTGTGGGCTCCAATAACTATTTGTATTAGTTTATATTAATGCATAATAGGTTTCTCGCTATCAAGAAACGTAACTCATAAAAAAAAATTAAATGAAGTGTGTTTTTAATACTTTAATTCTTTTTCTAAATTTTTTTCTAAATCTATTCAGCATATGTATTAATATAGTTGTTTGACAATTTTTGCTGTTAGGAAATTTTTTATCACCACTTTTGTTTTTTACCATCTCATATTCATCTACCTCTTTTTATAAATAACTCGTATGCAAAGATTAACTTAACAACAGACTGGTAAGCTAATTTATAAGTATTTCTAAAAGAAATAGAGTAATTACATAGCATATTTAAAAATTAAGGATTAGTGCAAGACTAGAATATTTAAAAAGCATACATATAATACAGCATCTATTAATTCACTTCTGAAAATTTATAACGTGTATTCTGTAATTGCACTTTGAAATATAGATTCAATTACAAGGCACTTATCTTAATACCTAACTAATATTAAATGCTAATTAAACTTAACCACAAGGGAAATCTGCCCACGATTCGTGTTACCGGAGATTCTCAGCTGAGGAACTCAAATAGGTCAAATTAGGATTTTGCCAAGCGAAATTAACTGGTTAAATTTTGCCTCCAGGACTAGTTGTAGGTGTCATAAGCAAACAATCACAAAGTTATGAAGTATTAATGGTCTTTAACGCGTTTATTGAAAATGACAAAATGGTAAAATTAAAACATGATAATGAATTTTCCCAACGGGTATAAGGGATTATGTATTTTATATTAATGCCATTAGTATTCTATATTAATGCCATTATGTATTCTGTATTAATATACCATTCGGTTTCCTGTATTAATGCCATTATATATTCTGTATTAATACAATTCTGTTTCCTGTATTAATATCATTATGTATTCTATAATAATACCACTATGATTTTTTTAATGTCTACTAATTTCAATCAATAAAACTATATGTACTTTTTGAGCTTAAGCCCCTGTTTCTTAACTTTGAGCTCATATTTGACAGAACGTATTTTCCATTCAATGTGCCCCTTTTTTATTACTATGCAAGAATTTCCCAATACGGGGTTTTAAGTGTATTATTTTGGTTTAAATATCGACCAACCGCCCTGTAAAGGTTAAGACCAGGCACTTGGTGTTTCAAATCCCATTCATAATAGTTTGATTGCCAACAATTAGTAAGTTTGTAAAACGTATGCAATAAGTTTAGCTGTAAGAAATTACGTTGACTTCTGAATAATGTGATGACCAGTTAAATATTGTATGCAATAATAATAATAATAATAAAGAAAGAAAGAAAGAAAAAATAAACATTAAAAACACGATATCCAATGTTTTCGATATAAATAAAATTTTGATCTCACTGTTTTTATTTATAACTTAAATTAACATTAGGATTTAAAATATATATGTATATTGATACTATTTTAAACTATATAATTGTAGAAATTAAAAACTGTTGTTGGCTTAAAAATAGATGATATAGTAGGATATTAATACCCGCACTAGTGCAAACCTTGCAAAAATGTGTTCACAAGTTACACTACTACTGATTTTGTATTAAAATAATTCTAAAAAAAATACCTAAGATGGTAAAATTTAACAAAAAAATACCCATATTTCAAACCTTACAGCACTTAAATCCAGTCACTATTTAGAATAAAATAAAAGCAAATATATTTATAATACGAAACTTAAAAATTACATTGTATTTTAAAAAGGTAAAAAAAGTTATTAATTCTCATACGCAGTTCTTATTGAATTATTGTTTCAGGAAACATAAATACATCTAGCCAATAAGTCAAACGTAGAATTTCTGATATTTGGAAACGAGAGCTAAAATGCATATTTCTTTAAAATTGTAATTCTCAAGTGAAATGTAAAACCCTTAACATAAACAGATTGATATATATTTATTTGTATAAAACCTTTATGGCAATAATGTAAATGGAATTTCATAAATCATGTTAATGTTAGAAAAAAGAAATGAGAGATATTCAAGTAAAATATTTATGAACGTTCATTTACAAAAGAGATTTTCATATTTTGTTCATAAAAATTTTTTAACTTTCAAAATACAGAAGCAAATACAAATTTATTCTGAAATACTTCAAAAATATTTTTCAGAAATCAGTTTGTTACTTATTTGTTATTCAGGCCTATCTATTTTGTATTTTCAAATAAAATATTTGAATTAATCTACTTTTTACTTCTAAAATGATTTTATTTATATATCTACGTGTTTAATCAAGAAAGAAAATGATTTTGCAGTCTACTTAATAAATACTGTTAAAAAAAATAATGAGAGAGAGAGAATAACACTCTCTGTTATACAAATAACCACATAACGCATTCAATTATCAAAACATTTACCATTCTTTAACTAAGTATTTGAAGAGATTGTCTTGTATATATCCCCGGATTTTAAACAAAAAGTGACACATCAAACCTATAAATTGAATCAAACAATGAAAAGCTCCCAACCAATACCAAACAATGAAAAAATAGGATGGAGCAACATAATAAACAACGGGTGTTCTTTCTAAAATAGCTTTCCGTTAAATCGATTAAAAGATCATTATTGAATTTCACGTCATTTTTTGCGATGCTTTTTTTCTTTCTTCCTAACCGATTTTTTTCATTCTTTGTCAGCATTTAGTTTCTTACATGACCCGTAATTGTGACTTTTTTTCAACCTTTTGGACCTGTTTTCCTTCGTCATTCGAAAATAATTTTTTTTTACTTTTTAAATAATAAAAATGATTTCTTTTGTAAGCGCCGAATTTATTCAAATATTTTGAATCTCTTGAAGTGAAGTGAATAAATGGTGTTGTTTTCAAAACATGCCAACGTGTTTTAATTTTATTTATTTATTGAAAGGAAATGCACACCACAAGGGGAAAAAACCAGTTATAGAATAAATCATAAAAAATAAAAAAAGGAAGAACCAAAAAAACTTCCCCAAACAAAATTCAAGATATATATATATATATTAAGGAAAGAACATTTAACATAAATACAAAAAACAATATACCAAAAACGGCGAGAATGAAAAAAAAATGAAAATTAAGGGTTCAAAAGACATGTAAAAAACATTACATTTAAAAAGCATTTAAAGACATTAAGAATATTAAGTTTTTCAGATAACCTGTTACAAATTTTTTAAAAAACATTTACCGTAAAAAAGGGCCTATAACGCGCATCTGCTCTTTCAAGCTGCATTTTTTAATTTTTTACTGTGTTCACCATATTACACGCATCCTTTTTTTTTTAACGAAGATACCTGAGATATACGTATGCAATGTTCTTACGTTTTGAAGTCATTTATTCGGGGTATTATTTAAGCCTTTTGAAAAAGTAGTATGCTTCTAGAACTACAACTCTTCAAGTTGATGAGGTACGTCTTTTTTTTAAATAAACAGTATTTCTATATTAAAACAGAAGTCTAATTTTTAAAGTTCATCTTTCTTTCTTTATGTGTTTTTAAAGCTATCATTTACTTATCAGCCATATAACACGCACCAATAAATTTCGATCTTATCTTTTGTGTTAAAAGTGCTCACTGCGTACCGAATTTTACAATAATGAGAAATTTTCTCTCTAATTATGTTTTATAAGCTTATCTAAAATTAAGGAATTGTTGCTCAAACTTCTCGTTCTTACAGAAAAATAAATACTTTTTAAAATAGCTGTGCAGTTAATCATGACTTTAAATAAAAAAAATAGTACAAGAAAGATCTCGTTATGGTTTCAAAAACTGTACATTCTATAGAATCTTCCAAGAAACAAATGGTAAAGAAATTGTATGAAAATATTAATTTCAATGCAATCATAGCTACTAAATTTTTTACATTCTTTATGTATACTTTTGGCGTATGATAATAAAAAGTCAATGTGCCGAAAGCACAGCGCAAAATATGTTCTCTATGCTTTGCAATTTAAAAACAAAGTCATGCACAATGTTCGAAAATAAAGTCATATAATATTTATTCTTCAATTGAATTACGTTACACAAATGCACTACGTTGTTGAACAAATGCAAGCATATTTTTATAAAGAAGGAACATAATATTATGTATGGCATATGATTGTTTTCCATGTCAAACATTTACATTGCAGGAATGAATACAGAAATCTTCAGTCTATTGCATGCACATGCCTCAGCTGACGCTTCATATTTGAAAATTTGGATGGAATGGAGAAGCTAAATTTCATTCAGTTAAATTCACATGAGATACAAATAAATTTCTTTACATAAATATTATTTTTAAATCATTATCGGAGGAATGGGATTTTTAGCAAGCATATAAATTCGTACTAGTTAATATATATATATATTTTTTTTAATTTAACTTACTTCCGTGTTTGGATTAGCAAACACAAGCATACTGGAAATCAACAAACGGATTTAACGTAACAGAAGACAGTATTTAAATTTCTTATGTTTGAATTTAAATCATACAGATCTGATGAATCTTCATTTTTAGTTATGAATTTAAACTTGGTATTAGGATTATAGTTTTTATATAATTTTCTAGTCAAAATTATGCTCTTTGAAATTTTCAAATGGTTTTCTTTTGCTGTAATAAGTGTTAATGTTTGCAATTGACTCAATTTTAAAGAAATGCTTTCAAAATGGCATTCTTGCATTAATATTTTTAAAATTAAATATGACAGATTTTCCGATCGTGATTAAACCAGAAAAAAGTACATTCTACAAGCATATTAAAGAAGTAGTGCTTTTACACTCATGTAACGCGTTTAAATTGAATTAATTCAGAATTATGCGTTTTCAAATTCTGACTTTAAGTGTATATCCTTCCTCAACTAAGTCTTGATAACATTCTGAAATATTATCTAAATTTGGATTGCAATATACAAAATTGAGAAAAGTATTTAAGCAATTGTTCAAATTCCGTTCATCCTTTGAATTTATTAGAATAACATATTTGTTAGAACTTCGACTTTCACTTTCCTTTGTGGCGGGTGAAACAGCGAACAGAACTCTTGACTGTAACTTTCATGAAAAAGGAATTGTGTTTACCTTTATCAACCAGAATGTAACCAAACTCAAGGAAACCCGCTCACCAACGAACATTTCTTGTTGTAATTTAATTGTAACTTAAGTTAATCTCAATGATTTTATTTAATCTCAATGTATAACTTTAAATGTCTATTAAATTTTATATAGTTATAACAGAGACTGATCATTTATTAAAAAATTGCGTTTATGGTTTCAAAAATTCAATAAATACTTGTGCTCGGACCTGATCCAACTGAAATCTATCTGCTACGAAAAGGTAAGGTTTTACCTTAGTTATTGCGTTTCAAAAAGGGCTTTGTTTGCTAGATATAAATTTAAGGGGATGGTGGACCTTAAAAATCGGATCTGCTCAGATCCATACCTCCACGACGTTAATCGAAAATCGAAAATCTACCTTAAAAATGTCAAAGTTTGTTTAAAATTGCGATTTTGATCTTTTATACTAATAATATTCCTTATAATTCACAGAATAATTCTGTCAAAGGATTTTGTCATTCTAATTTACAATTACTGAGTTTTTTTTATTTTTTTATTTTACTCAAATAAATGTTTAAAATGCACTTTTCTTAGTTTGTAAATTTTTCCTTTTTATTGTTGCGTAAAATGCTCTTTGCGTTTCAAATCAAGTCATATCTCTTTGAAATGTTCACAACTTATGAAAGATGACATAATTCACAAATTTATGCATTAGTTTCTGAAAGAATTTCACGGATTATAATTTGTGTTGTTTTACATACTATGAATGTGTGATAATTGGTGAAATATTTCACATAATATAGAATATTTATCTTTTTTTCATCAAATTTTATTCTAAATTTAAAATCCATGCACAGATATATTTTGTTGAAGTTCATCTATGTATAAAACAAAAATTATGCACGTATTTTAAAAAACAATGCGCAAGGAACCTTTTTAAAAACAATTTTAAAAATTTAGTTTTTAAAAAAAAATCAGTTTATAATAGATTTTCTAAAAAATATATTTAAATTATGGAACATAATAATCATTTATTATAATGGATTCCATTTTCAGCTGATTAAGATAACAATTTAAGAAATTAGTTTTAAGGGTCCATCGTTCCCTTAATAACACCCATTGTAAAAATAAATTCAGAAATATTTAGAATTCATTCTAAATGTACTACAAGTAATATATGAAATTCCTTGTAAATGTACCACAAGAAATATTTAAAATTACCGTAAAATCCGGCTTACAACGCGCACCTATACTTTCAAGTGATACTTTTTTCATTTTAAGGTATATTAGCCGTGTAACGAGCATTCCTTTTTTTAAGAAGAAGCCTGAAATGTACCATGTAATGCTGTTATGTACTGCAGTCTTTTATTCGAGGTATTATCCCAAGCTTTTGAAAAAAAAATAGGTTACTTCTAGAACTGCAACTCTCTAAATAAGGTATGTCATTTCTTTTAAGTAAACAGTATTTTGATATATGTAGAAAAAACCTTTTTTTTAAAGCTATCATTTCTGTACCCAGCGTAAATTTCGATTTTATTTTTTGTGTTAAAAATGCACGTTATATGCCGTATTCTATGGTAATTGAAATAATCCTTATGATTATTCTAGTTAATTGTGGAAAATTGTAGAAATCATTATTTTGCTTATAAAACTGCCTCCGAAACCTGAACAATTAAGTTTTTTTTTAAAAGGGCCATACTTAAAATTTCAAAAATCAAATTCATCGTTGGAAACACAAATAATTTAAGTATGATATAATGCTTGGTAAGATAAATTAGAGTCCTTTCAAAAGTATTAACAATTTGTTATGAGGTATATAATTAAACAAATAATCAGAGGAAATAATTCTGATTATAGTTAATCATTGATAAAAGGTTTCGAACATCAATATGATGCCTTTCTAGACCACTTTATTAAAGGTATACATAGTGTTTGACTCAAAGACCATATTTGGAAGTGTACACTCAAGCACTGAATATTTCACATAGAATATTAGTATTTGCTATTCATTAAATATGACTATGAATATATACTGTTCTTGTATTATCCTAAGATAGAAGTTTTAAGAGAATCGCAAATATGCAAATGAGGGATTCCTAAAACGGAATCAATTAGTTTAAACTTAATAACGAAACCTTTTGAACCTGTGTTGTGTTCAGTAAATAAGAACTGGAATAATATAAATAATTTGTATTTAATTCTTGTAAATTTATACATAGTTATTTTTACAATATTTCATTTGAGTTTAAATATCATACGTAATAGTAAATACTATGAAATAGTCCTAAAAAAGAGTTGGGAAACTGAAAATTGTAAAGAAAAAATATATCCAATTTAAGTATGAAGAAGAAAACTTAAAATCATTCGTAAAATATGCATATTCTTCCAAATTTTTGTTAGCACATTGAAACACATTTTTTTAACATTTTGCATCTGTAGAAATGAAATATTGCTATATCTCCATTCTCAGAAAACAGTGCGATAAAACGAAAAAAAAAATGTCGAAGGTTAAAACCATGATATGTTTTTATTTTTTTTTTTTACTTCAGTACTTTTTTGCCATTTTTTAAAAAATAAACCATAAGCACTTAAACAGTTATTTGACATTTTAAAATTAAACACTTACCTTTGATTTAGATGGGAATTTTACTACACACATATTTTATGGATTACGCACATGCATTTAATATAAACTTTGTAATAAGCATATTTTATTGAAATCCCTGAAAAACAAAATACGAAAATTTAAATATGTATTTTATTTAATGTAGCCACTGTAACTTCTTAATTCATATCTTACTGTAATGGAATTCTACAAACATTTATTGTAATGTATGTTACATGTTTTATGCAACATGTTGCTGAATTCGACCAAAAATGCATAAGGGCAATAGTAGGCAATATGGGGACGAAAATCACCATAGAACATGGGTCGCAAACTACGTTTATTTGGAATAATTGGCAAAAACAATCATGAAGGGTGTTAGGTTGAGCGAGAGAAGAGGGACAATAAGAGATAAGAAAGGCATTTATTAGGCGCAAAACATGCTTACAATACAAATGCATCACAGCTCTCGACGTTAGAAATACAACGATAAGTGATTGATACAGGAATCGTTCGAAGTTGCGACATTGTAGGTAATAGCACACCAGACACCGATTGACGAAGGATTATCGGACGCATTCAAACAAATATTGATGGTGCTGGCAATGTCAGCTGAGATGACGACGATCTGTGCCGTGTGATCGTCCACTGTAGGCATTGGTGTCTCATACACAAGCGAATTTAGGTGGCCTCAAAAGAAGATCGGGGACCCTCCAAGGGATTGAGAGCATGGAGGTCAAGCAACAGGTTCACCGCGTTCAATCCACCCCCTGGAATATGTAACTTGGAGATAGTTACGCACCAAAATAAAAATTGTTTTAGTGCACCATCGTTCATGAACCACAAGTTCTGTTGCGCAGAAGCCGGTACTCCTTGCCGCAACTCTAGGAAGATGTTTGGAAGGAAAACAAGATATTTTGCACTTTTGAGGCGTTTGGGTAGTATATGTATATCTCCGCATTGGTTTGGACACTTCTCTCATCTGGTTCATCCTCCTCCTGGCGGCTACTATTTTCCCGGTTTTCTCTGAATAAAAATGATTTGCGACCTCATGTTCCATGGTGATTTGTAGCCCCCATGATCACCCCTCTTAACCCGCGATCACTCGCGCGGGGTGTTCTGTACACCCCAGCAACAAGAAAATCATCCCAGGATTCTAAAACGAATACGCAGAACCACGATTTTTTCTGTAGCTGCACATTTTAGGTCATTGAACCTTCAGGCATGATGCAATCCCTCTTCAAGGAACGATTGGAATGTAATGACCTTGAAAATTTATCTGGAGGGCTGAGAACTCCCGCGAGAAGTTGAGCATTTGTATGCAGTCTGCTCTGAAAGTTTGGAAAATGATTAAAATATTATTTTTCTATACTTTCTACTATCATTATCTCATTAATTATAAAGTATATTTATTATACTGGCATATACGTTTTACTGGTTTATGAAAAAATATGAAATTATGTGTTTTAAAATGAAAATTTTGTATGTTTAGTTTAAATTAATGTTAGTCTCATTTGTGTGCAATAAATTAAATAATTTTATTTGTATAATACGAAACACATCTTGTACTTTATAAATATGTATCATAATGACTTAATTTTTATTTTTATAATTAAATACACGTGTTAAAAGTTTGGGGTGTTCTCTACACCCCGCGAGTAACGAAGTTAGCAAAAACAATCGCGAGTGACCGCGGGCTAATTCGTGTGTAGAATTCAGTAACAACTTGTATATATGTTATATAATATGTATGTTCACAAGTAAAAATTATTGATGAAAATTTGTTCTTGTGAATAAGATTTTTTTTTATTTCCATTTTCTTCTCAGGAAATGTGTATGAAGTTAATCAGGGAAAATTTACACAAGCATACATTTTTACAAATTTACATACATTTTTCAAATTCTTAAGAAATGCATTTTCAACAAAGTCAAATTTTTTCTAGGCATTATAAATATATTTACTTCAATATAGCTATGTATCTCTAAGTACATATTACAAATAATAAACACTATAAAGTTTTTTTTATTTATTTTTTAGCAGCAATCATGATAAATTGTGTTGATGCTTATAATACTAATTTTGTTTTCGGAACAAAATTTCAACAGTAGTTTTAAAACTTTTTGTCGTGTTTGGGAGGATATAATATCCAGGAACGCGTATAAATCACCAACTTCTGAAAATTTATATTATATTTTTAATCAGCCACTTCTACGAGCGTATTCCATAATGCAATATGAAAATGTCGATAAGGAAAAAAAATTGAAATTAATAGAAAACTAAACTAATTAACATAAATTAAAAATAATACAAATTCCTACACTTAACTATGTATCATGCTGCCCTCAAAAAGTTTAATTCTTTAAAGAAAATACTTTATGGCTAGAAATGAATTTGACATTCTGCTTTGGATTAAATGTAAGAAATTCCAACACTAACGAAACCTTAACTCAAAATGGCTGAATCAACATAAAAAACAATGTATATTCTTTTTAAAACAGCTTTCCAATAAATCGACCCCAAGAACATTATAATAGTTTACGTTATTTTTGCTTCTCTTAAGAGGGTTAGCTTTTTTAACCGTTTTCAGCAATGTGGTTTTTATATGAAAGTAATTCAAAGGCCTACAACCTTTCTGCCAAAATCCTTCTACCATACATTCGTAAATAGAACATTTTTCTACGCTTTAAAGGCCAGATTTTGTTTCTTTTAAGTGCAGAATTACTGGAAATCGTTCAATCGGAATTAAGTGCAATGGAAAAAAAGAATAAAAATTTATTGTGCTCTCTCAATAAGCACAACGCAAAGTTGCCTAAAGCTTCGAAGTAATGCGAGCTGAAGAATTTGCAGACGATCGCAAAACCAATGCAATCAAAGTTATGTATTTTTTATATTCTCAGTTAACTGTTGCAAGGGATAATAAAAAGTTGCATTTGCCAATCGAATAGCAGGAGATATTTAATGCCTCTGATGCATTTGCAACCGTGAAAGAGGCAACTAGAATTCAGAATATTCTGGAATTAAATCCTTAGAACGCATTCGTTTCTTCATTGAGTTGTAGAAATGCAAATAAAACATTATTTAAAATTTTTAGGAATCCCAATGCATTATTTGTTGAAATGCTTCAAAATGTGTCGAAAAATTTGGGTTTTTTTAAATAATTTTTTTAGATTCGTTATTGAGTAGGTATTGACAGTATTTATATTTTTATTGTATGCTAATTTTATCTTATTATAAAATTTCTATCAGCTTTTATCTTATAATAACGTGTTCACGTTGATAAGTACTAAGAAATACGGTGTATGACGCGCTTACCTACACTTTTTCAAGCTACATTGTTTTTAATTTTGATGTATGTTCGCCGTATAACTCGCACCCCCTTTCTTACACAGAAAATTAAAATGTACGTATACAGTTCTCTTATGATTTTGAGTCATTTATTCAATTAATATAATGACAGGTGTTTGAAAAACTAGTATACCTCTAAAATTACAACTCTTGAAGTTGATATAAAGAATGTCATATCTTTAAAATAAACACTATTTAGATTTATGTAGTAGTCTAATGTTATTTATGCACATTTCTTTTTTATTTTTTATTTTTGAAGCTATAATTTTAAACCCAGCGTATAACGCACATCCGTAAATTTTGATCTTATTTTCGGTGTTAAGAGTGTGCATTGTACGCCGAATTTTACAGGTTCATACTTAATATATCATATAATTATCATTTCCTTTACTCTTGAAAGAATATACCAAAGAACTTCATGGCATACTAAAGAACATGCCTCATGAAATATATGCAATATTTTATTTTTATTTAAATACAAACAGTAAGAAATTAGTTTTAGTCGTAAAACTATTAAATAAAAATTCAAACACATGGAGCTTATTTTTCAGACATAATGTCCGTTTTCAAAGTTTTATACTGATAAAATAAGTACATTTTATTATTTTATATTCTACTTCTATATGCAAGAGTTATTCTAATAAAACGCAACAAGGAATAGATTTTTATACAAAATTAGGATAATATCCAATGTATACTTAGAAAGTTGTGTATTTTATATATTACTATTAAAACTATCAACTACTTTAAACATAAATAAAGTTTAGTTATTTAAAGTTTTTGAGATTTTTAATTGCCGTACCTCACAATGTTAAAGTTATATCTGACATAAAAATTAGCTAATAAATATTAAATTGGATTAATTCAAATTTATCGTTAGTTCAATTACTACAAGAGACTGATTTAAATACGTTTATTGGTAAATATGGTTTTTATATTTCCAAATATAAATTACATTCATTTCTATGGTACACAGTGATGTAAAATAAGAATGACAAAACTTTTCTTTTCTTTAAAAGCACACAATTTCGTTTCAGGATAAGGAATTCCACTCTTATTCCTGTTGTTGGCTAAAATTCTAATTTTAATTATATTTATCATTTAAGTTATAAATCTATAAGCATTTTAAAATTTATGTATTTTTTTTTAAATTCCCATTTTTTTTCATTGCTGTATTTTGGAAGATTTCTAAGCTCTAAATAACAATAAAAGATGTTGCTTAACGAATAAATAAAAAAATAGTGAAAAAGGTATTTTTGAATATGCAACTATATTAAAACAATATAAAATGTTAAAATAATTTATTAGACTTGTGATAGTGAATTGAATGGATAAAAGACAGTGATGGATAAGTAGCAGTAATTGGCAAACATAAAAAAAGACACTACAGTACTATTTAATTTTAGCCTAACTTTTACTGGCTTAACTGAAATCAAACATATTCAATCTGGAGTGTATTATAAGAGAATGAGAATAGTTTTCATGTGAGGGAAACAATTTTCAGCTTAATATAACCAGGTTAAGAAAAAAAGAGAGACCAATCTGTTCTACAATAAGTGTTATAATCTATTTCATTGTTCTTTTGTTTGATTCATAAATTATATATTGAAAACAAGAAAGATGAGCTATCAAGAAATCACAAATGCAGTTTTTAGAAGTATGTCAGAAATATATGGAGAAACTAGAAAATTAATGAAGTAAAAAAAAATTTCACACACACATATATATATAAAATACTCAAGTGCACATCTCCGGGTGACAATATTGCACGTAACAAGTTAAGTTAAGAGCAGCTTATATTTAAATTAATGACCACTCTTATTTAATGTTTATTAAATAAATACGCATAACAATCATTTTTAAAATTTCAATTTAACCCTCTAGAAAGTTTCCATTGCATACCGGAAGTAGTTAAAGATGTTAAAAAATCCTTTACATACAATTTAATATATCAAAGCAAAACCCCTAACTCTATTATATAAAGCTTCATTTTTTGAAATAACTACTATATATCATCTCCAGAGCTACTGTCGATATGTCTCGTAAACTTGAGAACAATTTAGTAACGTTGGCGACACCGTCGGTCTACAAACATCATCACCATGCCAAATGATTTGTTTGAAAGTCGGATTTTAAATCAACAAGAGAGCTAATAGCGACAAACATAGAATTATGAACTAAGGTCACAAGCAACAGAACGATGAACTAGTACAGCATTTTCCAAAGTACCACGTCACACCTATGGGTGGAATCTGAGATACGAACAGACATTACATGTAATACATCCTCTACACAGCGGATCTTCAGTGGCACAAGGGCTCGAACTAATAACTCACCGGCTCTATGAGCTTGTGATCATAACCACTTGGCTACCACGACCCCACATGACGCCAAGTCTTTGAGCCTCGACAGATTTAAAGTACATCAGGCCTTCTAAGCAATATGTGTTAAGCGGTTATAGGATACGAATATCCCAATCGATAAAAATAACACCACTCACGAGTTCGTGAACATGACCACCAGATTATCGCGGCCAATTTTCACCCCCCCCCCCCGGCTCTATTTTAACTTTTTCCCTAATGTACTCTGTGAACTATATCCCTGTTTAATCTTTTGTTCACCACTCTTCTAAATGAACTTTTAAGCATTCTCTTTTCCAGAAAACAGTCTACAAAACATAATTTTACTCTTTGGAGCTTAGAGGAAAAAGGACGTACGAATCCTTTTAATTAATGGCTTCCAAAACTTCATTAGTAAAAATTACAGTACAAAACAACCTTCAAACTATTTTTGATATATGGAGTGATAACTGCTCAAGGTAGCTTTTCGTGACAATTTTCTAATCAGCTATCTCTCTAATTGAGAATCTCGTACCGTGCGCAGTTAAATTTTTTGGAAATCTTTTATAATATATATATATATATATATATATATATCTTTTTTTAAAAAATCGAAGTTTGAAACTGTAATACTTTTCACGTTAATGTATCTAAGTAAATAAAATCATAGGAACGTAATTCTACAATTTATATTTTTAAAAATATTGTAAGTTATTTTTGTTTCCCTGTTGAGACTCATATCCATTCACATTTAGAATAATTCATTTACATTTTGAATGTAGTAAAATAAATGATGTTAATGAACAATATATATATTGCTTAACATATTAACTTTTGCAATACAGTATTTCTAGAAATAAATTGAGCTGGTGCAAATCAATGGTATTTTTCTTTATACCTATAAAAGTAAATATTATCTTTTTAACGCCTTGCATACATCAGTGTAGTGTAATTTGGAGTATTTAAAGATACTCTTATCAAAGTAGATTAAAAACCTTTTTATTTTGGGGGGACAGTACACGGACACATCTCATCACAGGAATAAAAACAGGATAAAGGATATTGTACAAACACGCAGACACACGTACAAGAAGACATATGACGGAATGGCATCTTAACAGCAATGCCACACCAGGAAGCGTTAGCAGTAAAATTCAAAGGCATGGGAACTGATACAACTTTTATTTTATGTATTTCAAGTATATTTAAGCTATAATTCTAGAAAACAGATAATAAAGTACTATGTAACAAAAAATACAACAAAAACAAGTTTAATTTTTTTTAAAGTTGCTCACATAAATTGAAGCTGCATTATTTTGCGAAAAATCATTTTCTGTCCCCTTTGATTTTGTCAAAAAAAATACAAAGCTGCCTTTCAAAAACAAAACATAATATGGATAGCACCCAATTTACATGGTTCTTGGATTTCTTTTATTGCCTTACCAGTTCTTCAACCAATATAACATTTACGAGAGCAATTGAAATTTACTACAACAATCTTCTAGTACGCATTGATGGTTCACTCAACGTTCTCAACTATGCTTTTAGAATTTTGGCTTGTTCTCTGGTTTTGGCATTATAATAAGTATATTTTATTTATTTAGTTGAAGATAAAATGATTTTTAAACATCGTCAGAATTTTTCACGACCAAGTTCCAGCACGACAATTTAAAATCGCCCGTGGTTCATAGCACTGAATAATTCTTCGTTGACCATCAGGATACAATTCAATTTTCACCTTTCTGTTCTATACAAGATATACATTCCTTCACTTTTTTCAAGAAGAATGAGTCTATTTTTTCAATATTTTAATCTGTGTACTTTATTTTGCTTCAAGAAAATTTTATATCCATGATGTAACTTTTAAGATGGATAGCAAAGTGCATTCAAAATATTTTTGAGTAAACTTCATAAAGATCATTTTAAATTCCTAGAATGTAGTTCAACATATGTAATTTATTAAGAAAGATGTTTTGCGACTCTAAGATATGCAGCAGGTAACATAGCTTCCAATTTTAGGTGAGAGCTGAATGCTATTTAGAAAGCTCTGAAAGAACTTGAGTGATATAACTCAAATTGAATGATATAAACAAATGCAAAGAACTGGTGATGTACCTTGACTCCAAGGCTTCTCTAGAGGCAATTTTACAGGGCCACTTGGGCCTCACGAAGGAAATTCACCGACTACTCGAAAAAATTTCACAATTTGTCGAAGAAGGAAAACGTGCTCTATGCAGTGGATGAATGCACATGTAGGAATCGAAGGCAATGAAGCAACCGATGAAATGGCTAAAGAGGCAAGATATTTAAACAACAACAACTTCAAAAGCCATGTTACATTCGATGACTCAAACGACATTGCCCGATATTGACTTAAAGAGGAAACCATTAAATTGAATACATGTATCAAGTATGCAAGATTGATTCTAATGGAGAAATTATAAATCAATTATTTGATTTAGAACAGACCACTTCGTTGGCATGAAAATAAATATAGACAATACAAGGACATATGTAAATTGTAGAAATAGTCCCAAAGAAGAACTCTCTCCAAGCCATATTTTCAATTGTACAACAATACTAGCATCTCACCAAAGAATACCCATTTGATGGCGATCCCTACACAGAGAATATAGTGAAGCTGGTAAAAGCCGTCATTAGTAGTAACGGATCCATTTGACTTCCTGGAATTAATTTTGAGAAAAATTAGATTAAAAGTGTAGTAGAAATTTATGGTAAATCGATTTTGTATAAATGTATGCTGAATCACAAAATACTTAATATTGTTTTGGAATATGAAGCAGTAGTTTTTTCAAGATAACGTCATAGATGATAGATTAGATGTTTAGTGCCCCCTCTTTTCTCATTAAGAACTTTTTAGATTTGGCGGATTTTCCCTGGAATACTTATGCCTTTTTGGAAACTTCTCTAGATTTAATAATCGTTTCACGGCATAAGTTTTAGGTCCTCCTTCGATCGCCAACAACTTAAGAAGTCACTGATAGGGAAGAAATATTCCTTCTTTTCAAAGATACACATCTTTTAAAAATAGCTTGCCTTTAATCATTCCAATTCGTATATTCCTTATAAGCAGCTTATGTAAAGATTGGTCTGTCCAATCATAACTCTTCTAATACTGAGTGATATTAATACCATCATAACAAAGATAATGTTTAAGGTATCCGACTACCCTAAAATCATGATTTTTTCAAAAATTGACAAATTTGTTTTATGATTTTATTTTATAGACCATCTTACTAGCTTAACCCGCGGTGACTCGCGCCGGTTTTTGCTACCGTCGTTACTCGCGGGATGTAGAGAACACCCCAAACTCTTAGCACGCGTATTTAATTATGAAAATAAAATTAAGTCATTATGATACATATTTATAAAGTACAAGATGTTTTTTGTATTATACAAATAAAATTATTAAATTTATTGCATACAAATGAGTAGTAAAAATGAGTACAATACAATTTATTGCAAACATTAATTTAAACTAAACATACAAAATTTTCATTTTAAAACACATAATTTTATATTTTTTAAACCAGTATAAAACGTATATACCAGTAATAAATATACTTTATAGTTAATGAGATAATGATAGTAGAAAGTAGAAAAATAATATTTTAATCATTTTCCAAACATTCAGAGCAGACTGTATACATTTGCTCAACTTCTCACGGGAGTTCTCAGCCCCCCAGATAAACTTTTGAAGGTCATTACATTCCAATCGTTCGAGAAAGAGGTATTGCATCAGGCCTGAAGGTTCAATGACCTAAAATGTGCAGCTACAGAAAAAATTGTGGTTCTGCGCATTCTCTTTTCATTTTCCTGGGAGAATTTTCTTGTTGCTGGGGTGTACAGAACAAACCGCGCGAGTGATCGCGGGTTAATAAAAATACCAAGCTTTTGGTTTTCCATTCACTAGAACAAAAACTACAAGTGTTTAATGAAAGAAGATGCCCTAACTTTACACAAGATGTCAAACTTTAAAGTGCGTTTTACTCAAAATGTGTTTTTTTCGAAAAACTTAAACGCGGACAGCGATTGCTCAAAAAGTTTTGAAAATAATTTAATGAAACTTTTTATAAATGTTTTGTATAACAGTAGAAGTATTTTGTTCTTCAAATTTATGAATCACTGTATTATTTCAAAATTTACAGTCCTTTATGTGAATATAATCACTGTTTTTTTAAGCAATTTCATACAGTCACTAAGATAGAAGTCTCTAGGTTTTGTAAAAAATTAAAATATCTTGTATCCTGAAGGTCATTTCAAACATGAATAACAAAGTAACACATTAAAATTGAAAAATTAAGAATTTTTTCGAAACATTTTTGTACAGTTATTTAATTACATTTATTTAATTAATTAATAAATTTTTTAATAAGTTGATTTAATTTTTTGTACATTTTTACCAGTTTTTTTCCAATTTTAATAATAATAAATTTTTTTTCTGTTTTCGATTTTACGATTTTTTGCTTAAAATATACTAAATAAAACTAAAAATCACAAAAAAATCCCCATATCTTCATTTTTTCAAAAAAAAGTTGTCGCAAGTAGTCGAATAACTTAAGATAAAAAAAATTCATAGCATCCTTGTCAAAAAAATTTAAATCAGAATAGACTATCTGTGTTTTTAATGCAAGAAACTGATTCTTACAATAGTGAATTAGTTTTTCATTCTTCTACGCCAAAGGATTTTGAAGAATTCAACGGTCTATCAAGAATTGTTTGTTTATCTTTCTTTCCATGAAATATATCAATAAATAATCCGCTATTTAGAATATTCTTTTTGAATTATTCATCGAAATGTTTTTAAATATTCTGATGCACATAGAGAATTCTCATCATACCAAAATTTGGTTCAAAATAAATAATTCAAATGGGATTGAAAATGATGTGTGATGATTTATTTTTTGGACTTTTATCTACAAGCAAAACAATAAACAATGATTTGTTATGTTCTTATAGAAATGAAAATATAAATATTGTGTAAATATTTAAGCAAATAGAGGCTCTCCGAAATTCTTTTGTACAAAATATTCTGTAGATTAAAGATAAACTTGAGATAGAGTTCTATTTTTCTCAATAAGCTACTAAAAAATACGGCTTATAAGTAAATGTTTTGATTTCAAATTTTCCATGGGGAATATTTTTGTTTAGGATGATACACTCAATTTCAAAATAATGCTGAAGTTAAAAACACATTGGAGAATTAAAAATAAATAGTTTAAAATATAAAACCCTGAATTCTCCGAATATAATTTAAAATTGAATAAAATTATTTTAAACATCAATATTTACTATAAATGTTTTTTATTCGTATAACAAGAAAATGAAATAACAATTTCGAAAAGGTATAATGCCGTTTGTTATTTATTACGATAAATCAACACGTATTTTGCTTATTGCTAGTTAACTTATTCCATGCTTCTTCGAGTGATATACATTAAAAGGAAGTTACTTATTTTTCAAAAAAAAA
>BMAV01023093.1:205039-243946 GCA_019973955.1 Trichonephila inaurata madagascariensis | reverse complement strand
CGATGATTTCAGTTATCAGTACTTTAGATTTTGATCCATGCATCTTTTTTAAGGAAGTAGATATCACTTAACAGCTTTCTCTTTTTGATTTTTTTTCCCTTTAACCAAAACATCAATCACTGAAAGCGAATGGATAAAACTGACATTCAACATAGCTTCCGTCGCAGTTAGAAAAGTTACTTGTGAAATTGCGGACGATCGTAATTTCAGAGCATGCTGTGGAAAATTGACTACTCTTTATTTTTTGGTTTTGTGTGGGATGACACTTACTTGTGGTAGGAGACAGTTCATTTCAAGAATGCACTCGCTTGAATATTAATTAATTTCTTGATCTCATTATATTTCCTGTATATTTTTTTCTATTTTTTTAAAAAAATTTTTTCTTTGTGGCTGATTGTGGAAAGTTTCGACACAGTGTTGGTACAAAAAAAAAAATCTTTAAACACGCTGAAAGTTTTATTTTAAAAACGAATCGATTTTTTTACAAAGCTAGTTTTTATGAAAGCAAAGCAACAACAAATGTTGATGTGAAATAGAGATGATTTTAAACAGCAATTAATACATTTTTGCATTTTAAATTCTCCATTCCCAAATTGTAGGACAAATTATCTTATCACTGTGGGAATAATTTTTAAGGGTTATGAACTAATTAAAAAATGTATAAATACAGTGAAATACGTTTAACGTGAAAACGATTTAGAGGAAATATCGGTTAACACGCAATAATGCAACAGTCCCGACAAACTGCAGTGAAATACGTAAGGGGTCTCAGGGGTGTTAACTTTATCTCGAGAGCTCTGAAAACATAAACAATTTTCCATTAGATGCAATTCTCTGAGGTTAAAATTAAATAATTTGATTCTTTTACGCATTGTTTATAAAAGAATGAGGCTTTAAAAAGTGTAAAATATTTAAAATATAATCATAACTTTAAAAATTATAAGCATGTGAAAGTAAGAAATATTTCTGTAAGAAATATTAATTAAGTTTTACGTTGTACATGATATTTTCTAAAATAGTAGCTCTAATTACAAGAAATAAGTTGATTTATAAAGGTAAATATAGCCTTACTACACTGTAGCTATTTTTATATATATAAATAGAATAATAAAAAATATTTTTTTAAAAATAAACATTTTAATTTTTTTTAACATTTCAATATTTTTTAAATATATTTTGAAACAAAAAAGATATATAATACTAAAATTAGGTAGAGTTTAAAGAGTATGATGCATTTTATTATTCTAAAAAGCTTTATACATCTAAGGCTACTAGTTTAGAAAATACCATGTACAACGTAAAAGTTGTTTAATATTTATTACATAAATATTTCTTATTTTCATATGCTTATAATTCTTTAAATTATGATTACATTTTAAACATTTTGCACTTATTTGAAACATCATTCCTTTATAAATAATGTGTAAAAGAATTGAATTATTTAATTTTAATTTCAACGAATTATACCTATTTGAAAATTGTTTATATTTTCAGCTCTCGCGACAAAATCAACATCCCTGAGACCCTTTTTACGTGAATACGAAATCGCATTATATCGATTAATACGAAATAATGCAACGGTTCCTCTATAAACTACTACATTTTCATGCATTTTTTTCTCTTAACAAGAAATGAAAATCAATTAATATGAAAAGATTTATTTTCTGGGAATGAACAAAATACGGAAATCACCAGCCGCGGAAGTGAGATTTAAGAGGTGGTGTGAAATGAAAGAGGTGGTTTCAAATGTTTCATAGAGAGGAAGATAACTTGGCTTTTTGAAATACTCTCGGAATAGCCTGTGACACGAACCAATTTTGTTTATCAAAGCTACTTTCACTCTCCATCCCTACAAATGCAACAGAAAAAAACACCTCATCTCTCAAAGCCCTCAGTTGGCTTTGGAATTCGGGGACGAGTACATCGCAGTGTGAGTGAAAATCGGTTCGTTTGGTTCGTGCCTATGGAGAAATGAATAACAAAATGGACGACAACGAACAATTTGTTAACAATTTGATGCTGAAAAAGACACTAAGAAAAATATCAATTTTTTTTACAGAAGCTCAATAAATGTTTGCTTTTCAAAAAACTAGAAAACTTTGTATTAAATTTATGTAAGTTCTTGTGAATATTTTTGTTTCATTGATTTTTTTCATATCTATGTAAAAAAATGTATTCTATTAAATTGAATATTTTGTTAAATATATGTTGTTTTTTGCAGTTATCTTTAACACGAAAAAATATTTCAGTCTCCTCAGTTTCGTCTTAAACGATTTTCAATGTATTCTGCAGTACAAAAACTCTTCTAAGATATTTTCTTAATAGAGGTTTCATATTTTAAGTTATCAGAACACGTTGAAAATGAGCAAGTTCGGTCAAGACAGATATTTTTGTTTTTTATTTTATTGAGTAGAGCTATCTTTTGGTTTTACGAAAAACACTTGGATTTGTTTCTACGCTACCTAGAGGCCACGTTGCAATCAATTTTATACAGTTAGAAAAACCGGAAGTGGGTCTTTGATCTGGCAGAAGTGGGCATTTAAATTGCTTAAAATCTATCATGGCGAGTCTGATAACTCAAAATGTTATAAAAAATGTATTTCTTTAAAACTTTTTAAACCTGATATTTATGCTCTTTTCTGGATAAAGTACTAAAATATTTCTTATTGTATGAATGATTTGAGCTATGGCTTGTTATTTAAATAATGGTCTCATAAATAATGTAACATTTCTTATGATGTTTACTCTCAGCTCAAACATTTTCAAATTTTAATAAAACATTGAAATTTTAGTACATGATCTAGATAAATGCATCTAATTTGTTTTAGTAATACTTTTACTAATTTATGTTTATTACTTTTTTCCTCTAACTGCTTTTAAGTTCTTCAAAAATATTGCTAAAATTTCACTTATAATTGTGATTTTTGTGAAATTTAGACAATTTATTTTAAATATTGTTAGTTAAATATTAATATTTATTGGTATCGAGTCCTAAAAAAGCATTTATAATGCTTAAATATGTTATTTTGTTAAAAAGTACTCCGAACGTGTTCGGATACTTTAAGTTGTTGTAGTCTAAGATAGCAGATATATTATATTCAAGAGATGCAAAGAGAAATGTTTAAAAACCCCATGTCTGTGTTCATAGATTATTTTATATATTTAAAATTATTATAAGTTGTTGTTTTTTGGCAATACCAGATAGAGGACCACGAAATGCCTCGTGGTTTTGCGCCTTCGTTAGCCGTAGATTGGAGTACCAAGCAGGTGATAGTACTAGTACGGATTATTGAAGTAAAACTTCTTTACGCACGCTTGACTTGGGGAGCAAGCTGGTGAATGCGTGACGAGAGCGTTACGAAAAGTGCGATCGGGTGAGGCGAACGAAAGTTGAGAGGGAGATATAAGTAAGTGAAGATAGAAATTTCAGTCAGTAGTTCGTTTTCGAGTTTGCTAGCGTAGCGCGAACGGTAATTTCTTGATTATTTCGTAATTTCATTTTGTTCTTGAACATTTTATAAATTAATATTTTGTTCAATACATTAAATATACTACGTTTAAAGTGAATAAAATTGTAAAATCAAAGTTCATATTTTTGTGAATTAGTAACTTCGAACATGGACATTTTATTACGATATATTCGTGGAATCGATATTGGTCAATCATCAATTGATGATATATGTGCTGCTCACTGTGTTTTGGACGATGGAACAAACACCATAATGGTAGTTGTCAGGTGCGTAGCTACCGCCGTATCAGCCGTATCAATGATACAGGGCCCCCAAGCTACAGAGGCCCCAACATGTGTAACTAAAGTCCCATTAACAGGGCTCCCATATCTAAAAAGGGTCCCAAAAGGAATTTTGATACAGGGGTCCCTCAGAGCTAGCTACGCCAGTGGTAGTTGTTAACGTTTCACCCAATAACACAGTTAATAATATTTTAAAGTTTTTATATAAAAGACTTGTGACACAATTACTTGGGGACGTCTACGATCAAATCGGTTAGCATTTTAGTTCAAAATAACAAAGTTCACTATGAAGTATTACGAATAAACGCGAGTGATCAGTCGCGTTTTACAGACATATGCCAACATTTCAAGGAATTGAATGTAAAGTCTCAAGACACAAAAAATATTATCTTCAAGAGGGATCTCAATGCTTTTGACGCTAAATTGCATATTTTCAGAAACGATATTGTTACAAGAAACTACTAGTACTTCCCTAACTTGAAAAAATCAGAAGAAAAAGTTATTCAAGAACTTATTTCCATAATTATTATGTACCCTGATGTGACTTCATTTGATAAACTGAACTTGTTCCAATTCGATTGGAAGAAATTGAAAAATTTGAAATGCAACTGTGCTTGATTTCCAGTCTAGTTCAATATGGATTCAAAAATTTATTAAAACAAGAAAAATGTTGGAACTGATTGAAACATAAAATTAACAAGCAATATAAGTAAAAATGTCAGTAACGAAATTTCGGAAACATGGAATTCGATTCCAAATACGTTTAACTGTTTGAATAGGCTGGCTCATGCTTTTTTAACTCTATTTTCATCTACCTATGCCCGAGAATCATTATTTTCAGAGATGAATAACATTTAATAGTCACTTAGAAAACCATTTGGCAGATGACTCTAATTCAGCATGTGTTCTGCTAAAAGTAACATTTTACAATCCTAATGTTATTTGTCATTTGATCGGCAACAACAGAAGTCACACTAATGTTACTTTAATTTGAATTACACGCATATCCAAAACATTTACTGCTATACAGTGCAAAATGTATTTTTTAATGGTAAATAAAGAGTTTTGAGTGGTTAGCATTTAATTTTATTATTTTCCCAAATATCACAAGTCAAAATTATCTATAAATTATCACGTCTATACCCCATTAAACACTTTTTTAGAAAAAATGGCACCTTAATCCAAGAATGTTCGCCACCCCTGGCCTACATTGTTACAGTCGAGTCGTGCGTTCGAGTTCTGATTCGACAAAAGACCTGTCGTATAGCGAAGCTGACTGTCGACTCTCATAACCCTCACGTTGGCATGATACAGGGGCGTAGCTACTGCCATATCAATGATACGGGGCCCCCAAGCTACAGGGGTCCCAACATGGGTAACTATAGTCCCACTAACAGGGCTCCCATATCTAAAGAAAGGCCCTGAAGGAATTTTGATATAGGGCCCCCTCAGTGCTAGCTATACCAGTGGCATGATATGAAAGTTTATAGAGCAGTGGTTCCCAAAGTGGGTTCCACCAAAAAATTTAAGGGTTCCGCGTGACAAATTTTATTTGATTAAAAAAAAGAATGGTGTTTAATATATTCACATTTTCCTCGAAAAGTTTGCAATCAACCCCCAAAATTTATGTAATTTTATTTTTTTGTTTTTTATGTGTGTGCAATATACCGGTGTATGGATGTTTAACCGGGATCAAACTTTCGATCCTACCAATAGATGGCCATAGTGGCATATTCCAACCTTCTTTTTCGGGTTACAGCTTTAGCGATTGTCTATGTCCCTTAGCTTCTTATAACCGCACCAGCTGAAGCAGGAGCATTCTTCACATTAAAGGTTTTCCATTTATTTAAGTTTATGTTTTGTATTTTTATTAATTATTTCTATAATTAATTTTTTTAAATTTTTTTTTTAAGTTTTGCTTCATTCAATAAAATCTAAAATACCAAAATAATTCTTGTTTCATTTAATATCAGGTATTAAATTTTGAAAAGTCTTTGATTAAATAATATTCAGGGTTCCGCGATCATTTGCAACAAATTTTGTGGTTCCGCAACAAAAAATAGTTTGGGAACAACTGTTCTTGAGTTAGGTTCAGTCTTGCGATTTGCCTGCAATTGAGAACGGCAGGGTTCATGGCCAATAGCCCTCGTGTTGCCTCAAAGTGAAGCAATAACCAAGCAATCCTTTGAAAAAGGTTTGCCTATTAAAATACAAAATAGTTCTTAATCTTTAAACTGGATAAGTTTACGGTGTGCTTATGGGTGCTATTCGGGTTCTTATACTAAGCCTATTGGGGAAACTATTCTATTAAAAAACCACTTTTTGTAGAGATGACCGTTTTACTCAAATGTAACTACTATATTTAAACCCTGACGTTGGGCATGTGAAGGTAATGGTCAATCGTTGATCGTTAATCGTGAAATATAAGAATAAGAGAAGGTGCAGAGCGACTGGGAGATCGCGCGTCCTGCACGGAGCTGTGGAAGTAAATAACATTGGAACTGACCGAGCTATCGAGGTCCGAGAAGGATCGTCACAAGGAGTTCCGACTGAATCTAAGTGATTTTCAATAATCTCATATATCAGATAAAGTGTTAGGATTTCAGATTGCACCCAGAGTTCCGCTGTAAGGGTGAAAATGTTACCGTTAAAGTGTATAATTCAGTTATTTCATAGAATAACTAGTTGAAATTGTTCATCTATTATATTCTTTAACTGACTTGCAGTTAAAGTATGTATAATAGATGAACAATTTCATTCTTTACGTAGTTATTCTATGAAATAACTAGGTATTCCATGAAATAACTAATGATAGACCGTTAAAGTGAAAAATAAACAATTTCAAAGATATTTTATAAATTAATTGATCATAAATAGCCAAAATCTCTCGAAAAATACATTTTGTCCCTTTTGCGGATGAATAATAAGGGAAAAAGCAGAGATGATATAATTTAATATTAGTCATATTGCTATTAGTTAAACAGAAAAGGGGGAAAAAAGAATGTTGCAAAAATAAATTATATTTAAATATCATCAACAAAAATACATGCTGGGAAGAAAAACTGTTCCTTCATAAAAACATTGTGTTAAGGTATCCGACTACGTTCGGAATTGTAATTTTACAAAAGCTTACAAACGAATACTTTTTTAAATATTTAGTGTTTTTTAGGTCAGAATACACGTATAAAATTGTTTTAAGAATATTATCATAATAAAAAATTATTTAAATGCAATATTTTAACAAAAAAATTAACTTAGAATGATCTATTTTCAAAATGTTCTCCTTTTATGAAAAATGCCTCTATAATAATAATATTTTGTGCTTATACATAGCTAAGACTTCTCCAGAGAGTCTGAACTAGGATTTTATAAAAATTCTCATTATTTCCGGAGTTACGACGAATTGAAATAATTATCGATGTTTTTTTGTTAAAATTTCTCCACTCTGATGTATTAAAATATGAATATAAATCCACTTCTAAGTTAAATATTTCAAACATCCTAGTCCAGACTCTGTACAGAGGTGTTAGCTATATATAGGCAAAATATTATTATTATAGAAGAATTTTCCATTCAAGGAGAACATTTTGAAAAAAAATAATTCTAAGTTCATTTTTGCAAAAATATTGCATTTAAGTAACTTTTTATTGTAATAATACTCTCAAAACAATTTCATATATGTATTTTAATCTAAGTGACACTAAATATTTAAAAAATATTCGTTTTTACGCTTTTGCGAAATCAGGGTTCCGAACGTAGTCGGATACCTTAACTTTTTAAAACAAAAATGTAAGAGAATATGAATTAAAATTTTATGATATACCTTTATTTTATTTTTCATTATTTATTAGAGTAAAGATTTCAGTGATGACACTTTGCATTGAACTGTTTATTATTTTTTTAAACAAGCGCATTGTTTAGAATTACACATTTTTTTTTCTCATTAGCACGTTTTAAATCCTTGTCCAGTATCGAAACTTTGAGCTGTTGCAACAGATCGAAGCTTTGTGTCAATATTCGGAACTTCTTCAATGGAAATTAATTCTCGCTGACATATACTGAACTGATATCTAGAGAGTACAACTGTTTTATTCCGCCTAATCGGAAAAATTCTTCCCACAGCAGCTAGAACCGGTACAAAGAACTTTCGCGAGTGTCCTATTTCATACTTTAACGAGAGACCAAGTAATCGTTATTCTATAGAATACTTAGTTAAATCTTAAAATTGAATAATTTTATATACTTTAATTGATTGATCTAGTTATTTCATGAAATACCTAGTTATTCTATGCAATAACGGATTTCACGCTTTAACGGTAACATATATACAGTCGGACCTCTATATAACGAAGTCGCTAAATCCCGGAAAAAAGTTCGTTATATGGAAAATTCGTTATGTAGAGGTTCATATTTTAATATCCTTTATATAAACCACATAAAACAAATTTTAAATTTATAAACACTATACATTAAAAAAAGTAATTTTTCACGTCTTTTTTAAAATTAATATATGTTTATTTTATATATCTTACCCATCAAAAAAGAAAGAAAAGAAAAAATGCAAGGAAAACAAGAAAAAGAATGCAGGAGAATTCACTGCATTTTCATTATTAAAAGAGAAAATAATTATATATAAATTAATTATATGTAATTAATACATAAATAATTATATGTAATTAATACATAAATAATTATATATTATTAATACATAAATAATTATATGTAATTAATATATAAATAATTATATATAATTAATACATAAATAATTATATATAATTAATACATAAATAATTTTGTATAATTAATATATAAATTAATGAATTTGAAAGCATAAAGTAATATTAAGCATACATTATTTTATAAATAGAACACGAGGACACAGAACAACTCCACTAAGTGTGAAAGGGGATATCAAAGATGTTTCTAGTGAACTGGACAATGGAGGTTAAAGGTTGCACGTCTTGGATGAAACGTTCACAACTCTATTGCTCTCGGCGATTTAGGATCTAATAAAACCAGTTCAAGATTTATGAACACCATAAAATGTATTAAAGAGAGAATAACTTGAATTTTTTTCAGAAATACCTTAAAAATAAGGAGAAATAAAACAGAATCACAATAGAAAAAGTTCATTAAGAGTTAAAGAGATAGAATAAAAGTAGCTATTTTTAAGATCATGTCTGCTTCTTCCCCGAACACTGTTACCCACGTGACTTTTCGGGTCACGTCACGTATTATTATACATCGACAAAATAAGTAACCCTTCTCTAACCGAAATTTCATTTACAAGTTCAACTAAAATTCTTTCATTTTCATAAGAACAGCAAAAGGATAAGATAAAAATTTGGCAACAGTATCCCTTGCATATTCACACACACATAAAACACCGCCATCGAAAACGAAAGCGAAGTGCAAATAAAAGAAACATGCAATTTTGTTTACCAAGCAATACATTAAAAATAGTCAGCTAAGCTAGAAGATAAATTTTTATCTCGTGTTCGTTTTTAGTTTATCTCGCGAAGACTTCAAAAGAGAAAACAAACAAACTTCCTACAAACTACATATCATTCTATGAGGTGATATTATCACAAGGATGTTAATATGCTTAATATTACAGAATATAGTTTATTGTTTTTTGCAGCTACACACAAAGTAAAATGTAAATTGTTTACGCTATAAAAGAATGATATACAGTCGGACCTGTACATAACGAAGTCGCTAAATCCAGAAAAAAAGTTCGTCACTTGGAAAATTCGGTTATATAGAGGTTCACCTTTCAATATACTTCATAAACCACATAAAACAAATTTTAAGTTCTTAAACACTATGTATTAAAAAAAAGTAATTATTCATACCTTTTTGTAAATTAATATATATTTATTTTATATATCTTAACTATCAAAAGAGAGAGAGAGAGAGAAAGAAAAATAGCATGGAAAGTTTATTGACACCTTTATCCAATTCCTGAAGAATTAAATACATTTCTTTGATACTCATGCACTTACGTTTTAACGTTTTCGAGCTACAAGAAACAAAGTTACCAGTACAACTGATCACCACTACAAATGAACGGAGACTAGTTCGAGGACACGAGACACCTCCATTGAGGGTGAAAGGGGATATCGAAGATGTTTACAGTGAACTGGATAATGGGGGTCAAATGTTACACTTCTTGAATGAAATGCCCAGAATTATATTGCTCTCGGCGAATCAGCCACCTAATAAAAACCAGTTCAAAATTTATGACCACCTTAAAATGTGTTAAAAGAAAGAATAACTTGAAAAGTCCAGAAATACTTTAAAAATAGGGAGAAAAAAATTGAATCATAAGAGAAAAAGTTTGTTAAATAGAAAATGCGCTTCGATATAGATAGGTTATTTTACGAAGAAAATCATGAAATGTTCTTGGTTCCAGGAAAAAGTTCGTTATGTAGAAAAATTCGCAATATAGAGGTTCGACTGTAATTCCTACTAAGGTTATACGACTACGTTCGGAACCGTGATTTTAAAAAAGCGCATAAATGGATAATTTCCATGATATTTAGTGTCACTGAGATTAGAATACATGTATAAAATTGTTTTAAGGACATTATGACAAAAAATTATTTAAATACAATATTTCGGCAAAAAATTAACTTAAAATAATCTTTTTTCAAAATGTTCTCCTTTTGTGAAAAAAGCTTCTATTACAATAATATTTTGCCTGTATATAGCTCAGACCTTTCTACAGAGGCTCAACTATGATTTTTGAAACATTCGCATTATTTTCAGTTACAACCCATTAAAATAATTATCGGCGTTTTTTTCTTAAAATTTCTCCCCTCTGTTGTCGTAAAGCATGGATAAACCCACTTCTAAGTTAGATATTTCAAAAATTCTGGTTCAGTCTCTGTACAGAGGTCTGAGCTATATACTGGTAAAATATTATTATAATAGAAGCATTTTTCACAAAAGGAGAATATTTTGAAAATGGGTCAATCTATGTTCATTTTTTGTCAAAATATTGTACTTAAATAATTTTTTATTGCAATAGTATTCTTAAAACAATTTTATGTACATTTTCTAATCTAAGAGACACTAAATATCATAAATATTATCCATTTATACGCTTTTGCAAAATCACGGTTCCGAACGTAGTCGGATATTAAGTAATTTATAATTAGGTACAAGAATAATTTTTGTTAAAATCAACTTAATCGATGAAGTCTCATCAAAAAGTGATAAATTTCGAAACACTTTAGATTGTCATTTTGTTCAGTTTGATCAAAGCTTTATTAATGGGCGATCCATTAATTCCAATGATTTAATTCAAAATATAAATAAAAGTAAAATTGACAAAATTTAATTTAATTCTTGCATTCATTTTCTGACTTCTGTTATTAAAATTTGAAGACATTTACAAAAATTAATGTATGTAAAATAATCCAAGTAAAATGCTTTGTAAATACAAGTAAAATAAATTCTTTTTTAAATATCAGTGGTTTTTTTTTTTTCCTGTTTTTTGTGTAAAGTTTTTTGTTCCCCAATTTTCAAACGGGGGGGGGTTTTTTTTTTTTTTTCTGTAGTGTGCATTTTCCGTAAATAAATAAATAAATAAAAACTTCGTTTGTCAAACTATGTAACTTTAAATAAAGCAATATTTTTTAACCCAATTACTGATTACATGAGACATTTAGTGTACACATTTGAAGAAAAATATCAGAAATACAAATTTTCGAGAGAAAAAATTGATAAACCTTACCACAGTTTCCCTTAAAAATCTCTTTTGTATCCTCGTGAGAAGCTGAATTGAATATTTAAAATACAAATATCAGAAGTATTTCGTTCGTGTTCGCAGATTCCTCTAGCAAAATCTGGTCAAGACATAACTGCTTTGAAAGAGGAAGTTTGCGGTTTCTGTTCATCTTTTTCTTTTTTTAATGTAATTTGTTTCTTTTTAATTCTTGATTGATACGCACTTCAAAAGTAAATTACAATTCACTTTTTAAAAAAGCTATTTGTCTTCCAAATCATTTTCTTAGAAATATCAAAAAGCTTGTCAAGTGAAAAAAATCTTCGAGATAAAAAAAGAGAGAGAGAGAGAGATCTCATTAATTTACTTGAGCCTTAATTTTTTTTAAGAACCCGCTCAAGATGTTATAATTTTTAAGTACTTCGCAGGTACTGTTGTATACGCGCGCACACACCCACACACATCTATATATATACAGTCGAACCTCCATATAACGAAACTCTATATTGCAAATTTTTCTATACAGCTAACTTTTTCCTGGAACCTTGAACATTTCACGATTATCTTCGTAAAATAACCTACAGCGAAGTGCATTTTCTATACAACGAACTTTTTCTATTGTGATTCAATTTTATTTCTCCCTGTTTTTAAAGTATTTCTGAAAAAAATTCAAGTTATTCTCTCTTTAACACATTTCATGGTGGTCATAAATCTTGAACTGGTTTTAGATCTTAACTCGCCTAGAGCAATAGAGTTCTGGACGTTTCCTCCAAGAACTGCAACCCTCCCATTGCCCAGTTCACTAGAAACATCTTCAATATCCTCTTTCACCCTCAATGGAGTTGTTCCGTGTTCCCGTGTTCGAATTAAAAAATAATGCATGTTTAATGTTACTTGTATGCTTTAAATTATAAAATGTCCTTATATAAAATTCATTAGTTTTAGTATAAAATTATTTTCTTAATATTGAAAAGATAGTGAATTCTTCGACATTCTTTTTCCTTATTTTCTTTACAGTGTTCCTTTCTTTCTTTTTTGATGGGTAAGATATATAAAATAAACATATATTAATTTTAAAATGTGTGAAGAATTACTTTTTTTAATATATAGTGTTTTACGAATTTAAAATTTGTTTTATGTGATTTACAAAGCATATTGAAAGATGAACCTCTATATAACGAATTTTCCAAATAACGAATTTTTTTTCCCAAGATTTAGCGACTTCGTTATATAGAGGTCCGACTGTATCTATGTGTGTGTGTGTGTGTGTGTGTGTGTGTGTGTGTGTGTGTGTGTGTGTGTGTGTGTGTGTGTGTGTGTGTGTGTGTGTGTGTGTAGTGTGTGTTTGTGTACGTGTGCATATATGTATGTAATTTTTCCCAATGTGTGTGTGTGATTTAATCTTTAATAGATTTGATTTATCTTTGATCCATTCCTTCAGGACCCACGTTTAATTAATAACCTAGCTATCCGCCTAACGAGGGTATCTTGAACTACATCCATCCACCCCCAAATAATGTGATTTCCCGCTTGGTATAAAAGCGAGACTCTGGAAAATCCCGCTTTTTCACTGGTCTCAGAGTACTAAGTATTTAGGCGTCATGTTGGACCATAAACTCATCTGGAAACAACACATCTTACACGCACGAAATTTTAAATTCCGGTGCGCGCTTAGACTAATTTACCCCTAATTAACCGGAATTCTGAAATGACTATCTCAAACAAGGTACTTCTTACACTGCCGTCTTGCGGCCCATACTAGTTACGCCGCTCCTGTGTGGGGCTATGCAGCAGATTCAATATTAAAATTTTGAAGTGGCTAAAACTCACCATTAGAACCATAGTCAGACCTGGCAGATACGTTAGAAATCCTTTAATTTACAGGGATTTAAAAATTCCTGCTTTTAAATCCTACATTCAAAATCTCGCCAGAAAATTTTTTAATGATATCCCATTTACCAATAATTTAAATCTAATTGACATTCAAAATTATAATCTGGATGATAAAATTAAGAGGCCAAGGAGAATTCTCCTGACTCATATAATCCCCTATCTTTTTCTTGTTCATTCACTAATAGTGAGTGAACCATAATAGCTTAATTTATATGTTTTATTTCATCTGATTTTACTTATATCTCTTTTTTATTTTTAAATTCTTTCTGCTGCACCCACCAGGGCCTCCCCCTCTCTTTAATTTTTAAATTTCTCAGGGCAGCCAAACAGAGAGTTATTTCTCACTTACTTCATCCATCCATACAACAGTTCCACCTACCAAAATTCAGTTCCTGCATCCATTAATCATTTTCTTCACTGCCGAAACCAGGAGGATCGCCCAAGACTCTGACGTCATCCCGTGTCCTTTCCACCTAGCCAATCGCATGCCAGCCTATACTCCAGGAAACTTTCAGTCATGTCCCCACTCAAGGCACATTAATCATTCAGATAGGGGAAGGAGGGTCAGTTCTGACCCATTTCCCCAAGACGTTAATCTAAACTCTAAACTCTAATCCCGCTTTTTCTTCTATCATTGTCCGATCACCATGTAGTCGACTGCAGCTCGTATTTTTTTAGTTTTTCAGTTTTATGTTTTATGTGTCTTGTCTGCTTCTTGTGACGTTGGAACATGATACGTTAAATGCTGAATAAATCAGATTTACTATTTCAAAGGACTGCCTCGTCAATATCATAATTAAGCAACATCAAACTTACAGTAATCTTCACCACTGGCCACTCCCTGTCCTTTCGTTACAGTATCATTACCACTCCCCATGATTTTTTAGGATTTCTTTTCATATATATGTGTGTATGCTGCGACATGGTCGATCTTCGTTGACCATATCGTGGAGTTTCAGCGTAAGTTAGAGGTGTGGGATTCTCGAAATGATGAGACATTTTAGAATTCTTAATATGACTTTTATTAAGAATTTAACTTAAATTACTTATATATCGAACAAACTTATATTAAGTGAGAATAAACCAAAACACGTAGCCGTTATTAACACAGATCGCGCAATTAGATCACTTATCTATATAATTATATTATATCCGCCTACTCTCAATCTTAATAATATATTCGCATTCAGAATATAATCTTCCTACCTTGGCTTCTACGCAACGTCCAATCCACTTCAGATATTCCTCTAAGCTGGAGTACAATGGTATGTACCTTGGATGAATGGCGAGATTATCGTGATTCTTAGGTAAGCCGTTATTTTACCCTTCTACCTTCTCTGAACTGAACTTTCTCTAAATTGCCATCCTGCTTACTAAAACTTCTGTCCTTTTAAAGGTTATCTTATTTGCATCTATCCTTCGTTTCACTTCTTGGATTTGGATTGGAAAAAATTTGCCATTAATCGTGGCCGTCAAAGAACACAGAGGTTATGTTAGAGAAAGGACGCGTGAGATGTCACAATGCATATGCATATATATATATATATATATATATATATATATATATATATGTGTGTGTGTGTGTGTGTGTGTGTGTGTGTATGTACATATATGTGTGCGTGTGCGTGTGCATATACACTGGTGTGCAAAACTTAAGCAACAGGTGGGTTTATTGCCATAACTTCACGAAAAATCATCTGAGAGACATGAAATTCTGAAATGAGGGAGAGTATTATGTACGTAAAGGATGACGAAAGCATCGGTGCTGAAAAAGGAATACAACGCATATGGTATGGAATCAAACAAAAACAAGCTTTATTGAACGCATAGTATCGTGACTCATGATTGTCTATCCAACAGGAAGAACAACAAGCAGATGTTCCTTAATATGGTAACCCCTCCTTACTACAAGGGTTTTGCTTTGAAACCGTTTCCGCATACCAGAACCAGCTGGTGCAACATTTCTTGAGGTAGGAGTGCCCATTCCTCAATCAACATCTGTTTGAGTTGTTGGTTGTACTTCGGGTGATGTGAGGGTGGCAATACGTCTCCCCAAAGCATCCCCACACATGTTCGATGGGATTTAAATCTGGGGAGCACGCTGGCCAATCCATTCAGTGATATCTTCACTTTCCAGCAGCTCCTCAACAGCAAGAGTGCGATGTGGCAGTGCATTGTCATCCATAAAGATGAAGTTTTGGGCCAATGGCACCTCGGAAAAGATGCAGATGGGGAAGAAGTACCCCTCACAATAGCGATCCCCGGTTACAGACCGTCTGTCGAAAATGGGAAGCTCAGTTCCACCGTTCAGCATAATGCCAACCCCGACCAGAACTCCAGGACCACCGTAACGATGTCTTTCCTTGATGTTACTGGATAAAACCGGGTCCCGATCTCTCTCCAAATCAAACGCGTTGAGAATCGCTTCTGGTACTGAACCGACTCTCATCCGTAAAGAGAACACGACTCCATTGATCAGTTGTCCCGTTTTTGTGCTCTCTGTCCCACTGTAAACGGTGGCTTCGGTGGCCATCTTTCAACGGGAGGAGCGTTCAGGAGCGGGTGAACAGGCCCTTTTGTGAAGGCGTTCCCGAAAACCCTACACTTGTCGACCTGTTGTTTGTACAGTTTTCTGAGCAATGGCGCTTGCTGACTGCTGAAAAAAATTTTTCGCCTGCAGGATGATATATCGCTCATCCCCTGCAGTTGCGCCCGGTGCAAACCAACCTTTAACAGCTGACCTGTGGTTTGGAACGTTTTCCCCAAGGGGCGCAAAAACACATTTTTTGTTGTTTCCCGAACTCGCAGCTACCCCGGGACAGTACGCCCCTCCCCCAGCTTTGATCATTCTTCCACGGGGAAGTCACCCAGATGATTTCTTCTGATCTTTCTTTCCTAGCCATATTTCACGGCACTTGCAGAGAATAGGGGTTTGCGTCTCCGTCCCCTTTCATTCTACGTTGAGCAGCGCGCCCGACATCACGCGTTTTTGCGTACGCTCACACGCTTCTGACGTTTTGTTCCCGTATTTGCATACGCATGACGTTTCCGACTTACGTGCCCCTCTACTGACCCCCAGACCTTTTTCCCTTTCTAAATTTTTACATTGTTGCTTAAGTTTTGCACACCAGTGTATATAATGTGTGCAGTGACGTAACGTACACCCTTCATTGCAGGGGGAGCAAAGCCTGACTGCCACCAAGTACCTACCTTTTGTAAAATCCAACTTGGGGGTCTAAGACCTGGGGGGCTCCCAAATGTTCTCTGTTACGCCACTGTGTACGTGGGTGTGAGTGTAATAATTCTCTTTAATTTCATCCTGAATAACTTTTAAATTTTTGATGATCCTCTTCTTCAGGATTCATCCTTAAATATTTAATTAGCTTACCCACATAACCGGGATTTAATCGTAATCGTATCTTGTAAATTAACAGCTTGCAATTTGTAAGGTGACTGCTTACCTTCGGACCCAATTTTTTTATAAAAACAAATTTTGAAACAAAATAAGTGTTTTTAGGAAGAAAAATAAAAAAAAAAAATTGTAAATACATAAAAATTTTAAATAAATATTGTACTTTTAGAAAATTGGGTTTTTTTCAAGGAAATTTTCCAAATTTTTTTACTAAAACGGGGTAACACTTATAAAATTTCTGAACAATTATCAAAATTTTCTTTATACCAACATATATTTTTGGTTCTTGAAAATGAAAAAAATCAAAAAAGTTTAAAGTACAAAAGAATTACAGACAATTATACATAATAATATGAAAGTTTTGATATTTTTTAAGTTTTCCTTTATAAAAACTATATACCCTAAAAGAAAAATATTTAACCTACAACAAAACTTATGGTCCACTTTAGGAAAAATAGTATATTAAACATTTGCACAAAATTTCAAAATGTTATCTGGTTTGGTTCTTAAGATATCATGTATCTCGTAGAGTTTCTTTCGAAAACATAATTTTGAGAAAAACTCATTTAAAGTTTTATCTTACCGCCCTTTTGCATAGAGTGATGTTTTTTAAAATCACTATAACTTTATTTCTAATCAATCATAGCCTCCGTAAGAAAAAATCATGCAGATTTTGCCACCTCGTTTTAAAAGTCAGAACTCTAAAAACTCTTACTCTTTGTTTTTGTGAACATCACTGCTGCGTTTTGTGATTGTGTTAATCGCCGTAGTTAATGATTATAAATGTCGATGACAGCTACTAAAAAGCATAAATCCAGTAACAGTTCATCATTTCTTAATTCTGATACTGATATTTGCTTATCATTCATAAACAAGTCAATTTCTTGACGTAATTCATAAAATCAATGTAAACATCTTCTATGACTGAAGTATATAACACCACCATACTCTCAATCTGATTCTTTTAGGGAAATTTCCCAAAATTGTTGAGTGAGTGGTGTTTGGGGGTTTTTGGGGCAAACCCAAATTTTGGCTATACCCCCAAACATTTTTTTTTAATTTCCCTAAAAACTTTTAAAAACAGTTAAAAAAAATTTTAAATTAAAAATATAATTTATATATATATATATATATATATTTAAATATAAAAAAACATTAATAAATTTTTAAAATTTATTTTTAAATTTTTACATTTTTTAAAAAGGGAAAAGTTGCTAAAATTGTTGATCCGAAAGGGCATGTTATTCACTGTTTTTTCTCTACACTGTAAAATGCAATTCACTGTATTAATGACTACTTGTATAACATGATTCATGTTGTGCAACATAGATATTGTTACGTAGATCCGAGGGTTCGTGGATTTTATGCAAAACAATCACAAAGAAAATAAACAGTTTTTAAGAGCGATGCGTTTTTTATCAAAAAACCCCAACCCTTTTAAAAACAGGATTCGCGGCAATATTCAATAAAATTTTGAAGGTCTTCACACCTTCAACAGCAATCAAAAACAATCATCAGTGCTTAAAAAACACGTAAAATATTCACAGCACAGCCGAGCTAATCGCTAGTCAAACAATCTCACTACCCTGGTTTAATCAAGCGACTGGTTGCGGCCCCAACCCCCTATTTATAGGCGCGGCAGAAACTTCCCGAAATATAACCACTCGTGTCATCGAGCTTGACCTTAATGGGAGATCCCCACTTTCTAGAAGAATCCCGAGGGGTTTCCCAACTCACCAACATGGTGCCAATGACCCCAAAATGGTTGCCAAAGTCGCCAAATTGGCCGTCCGGTTTCAAAAAGATGCCAATTTGGGTCTACCGCCAAGATTTCGCCGATTCTCACGAAGCCATTATAAAATAAGGGCGGGATTGCTTGTGAATATAAAATTTTTCATGAAATAAATATAACATGAGTAATATAAATACTTTAAACACCCAAATAGAAATTATTTACACTATTTACACAAAATTTGTAACAATATTGCTGATAATCAAACATGAATTATAATTAAAAAAATCCTCTCCTTAAAAAATTCTCAGCGTTTTGTTTTTCTTTGGATTCTATTTTTTCGATAAATTTTACAGTCCTTTTTCTTTTTCCTATCATAATTGCCCCATCGTTTATATTCCCAAAGGGTTTAAACACAAGTTGTTTTCGCATAATCAGTTTTGCATCAACAGCATGGGAAATATCTTTCCCTGTTGTCGTTCCTTTCAAATTTATCAAAAATTTAGCATTTCTTCAGTTACTTGAAATGATTCATTTACACGAATGAATTCTACAAGTTGAGCTGTGTATGAAATGTCTGTACTCTTCTGAAATGTTAAGGCAAAATATTTGAAATCTCGAATTCAATCGCGTAGTTTTACGATAATTTCATATAAATGTCATTAATTCGACGACACACTGTTTGCCGAGATAGATTCTCTGTCGGAATTTTTTACGAATATCTGACCCCCCAAAAGTCATTTTTTTATTACAGAAAATCAATATATATTCTATCCTAAAGTGAAAACTGCAAATTATTTTTATCAGTAGGCAGTTTTTTATTCGTTTTGGTGGGAAAATGTATGATATCCAGTTCTCTGATCTCCAGTTTTCCCTGCAATGCACTTTAGTTTAAAATTTTTAAAAAAGCCAGTAACAGCCTCCAGACGGGTGTCACTTTTTTTGGATATTCGTGCACGAATCCAAAAGGGCACTGGGTTTTTTCCGACAATATACACTCATGTTCAAAAATAAGGTCACAAACATAAAATTTGTGAAAACTGATGAACTGTTTACAATGTTGCCATGAAATTTGGCACAGATTCGTATTATAATGTCAGAAAGAATATAGCAAAGACTTGTGGAAAAGACTTGAATTGTGAATTAAGATATAAATTGTATCAAAAAGTGTGAAATCATGAATCAGAGATAAAGCACAAACCTCGGGAATGTCTATCTAATATGGAGTGTGACCACTGTGAACAGCTATACAAGCCTCATATCGATCTGCCTTAATGTTTATGAGGGTGTCAATAAATATTGTGGCAACAAAGACCATTTTTCCAAAAGCGGGACTTTTGATTCTCGGGGGTCCTGGGAGAGGAAACTACGCTGTGAAACGACTCTTCCTTGACCATCCCAAATATTTTCAATAGAATTGTGATCCGGAGACCTCGAGAGTCAATCCACATTCAGTGAATATCCGTTCCTTCATGAAATTCATTAACAATGTAAGTTCTGTGTGGATGCGCATTATCGTTCATAAAAGTGTAATCAGGGCCCATAGCACCCAGAAAAACCTCACATAGGCTTTCAGGATCTCATCCTTATGGTGCTGTGAGTTGACAGTACCCGAATTAAAAAGGTACAGTGTGTGCGATTATGTCACCACACACAAGGATTCTTCCGCCACCAAATCTATCGATTTTTGTTACGTCGGAGGGATGAAAGCAAACTCCATTTTCTCTCCAGGTGAAGGCTCAAAGAGAATCACTTTGTTTGGTACATTTCGACTCATCACTGAAAACAATACATCCCCATGCTTGTTATCAGGGGCGTATCTACCGCCGTATCAATGATACGGAGCTTCTAAGCTATAGGTGCCCCAACATGTGTAAATGCAGTACCGCTAAGAGGGCTTTCGTTTAAAAGGGCCCTGAAGTCGTTTTGATAGGGGCCTCAATCGTAACTAGCTACGCCACTGCTTGTTATGTCCACGACTGATTTTTCAACTCCACAATATCCAGTATTTCTTGCTAGATGCAATCAAAGGAACACGCCAGACTGGACCCTGGGCGTAAAGACTAGTCTCTGCAAGAAGGCTGTAGACTGTTTAGCTGGAAATTCCTCTTCCAGATACAGCAGCAAGTCCCGAGAAAGCTGAGAAACTGTTATCCACCTATGGCTTAATGCCAAGTAACGATCCTGTGCGGATTTAGTTGCTCTGTGACGACCTTCTTGTGGTGACAGTACCCCTTCCTTTGAATTGATTCCATAACCTGGAGACCAATTTTGGGCCATTTGTAACCATCGAGCCACTTCCGTTTGAGACTGGCCAGCTTCAAGCCTGACAATGGCTCCGCATCTCAAGGAATCATCTAAATGATTGTGAGAAGCCATTTGCATTGTAAGCAAACTATTTTGTTTATTTTAATACAATGTTCACAAAATTGGCGGCAAATTTTCCGTATGCTTGAACGGTCTCAATCTAGTAGTTCTGTAAAAACTAACGCTCGACAACATCTTTTCCAAAAACTGAAGGTTGATATATATATTGTCCTACCCTTTCTTCAAAACATTAAAAATAAAAATTCTATCAGTTTTACTGGAGGTATTTTAAAATTACGACTAAAAACATGTTTGTGACCTTAATTCTGGACACGAGTATATATTATATTAATTCTACTACTTTGAGGTGTTTAAGATTGATTGATTGATTGAATATTAACGTCGCACTGTTCAGCTACACGAGGGCTTTTGGCGACGGACCGCGTAATTTTGAACCATGGTCAAGTGACGTGGACGACACCTGAGCTGGAACCCCCCTCTCCTAACTACCACACCACACCAACGGGAGGACGTTTCAGCTCTCGACAGATTTAACGTGCATCGCTGCCCTACACGGCGGGTCTTTAGTGGTACTGGGCTCGAACTCGTGACAAGGCAAGCCACGATCCGATACCTATACCACTCGGCTACCGCCGCCATATTGAGGTGTTTAAGAAAATATCTGCATAAAAATAATAAAAGTATATGTTTAAAAATATTTGGAATAATTTATTTAAAAAATATATTTTTGCAAATATATATATAATACTTTACCGTTAAGACAGCATTACAATCCTCCTTGGACATCAAAGTGTAAAAATCACATTTATCATAACACCGAAATCATGTTTACATATTATTTTTTGCATACTTTGTCAAACAAAATTTAGATAATAACTATCAAAAATATCTAAAATGGTTTTTTATTTGAAATTTTAACAGATGTCTCGAAAGAGATTCATTAGATGTTATTAATGTTAGATTCCAGGCGGGAAATCTTACAGCGGTAACTGTGAAGAAAACAATACTAGTTGCGCCATCCCGTAGAAATATACAGTAATACGAAAATATCACATAAATTAAAAAACGTGTAAGTGGCGATGAATTCAGTTTCAAGGATCAAGTTTTTCTTTGCGTCGCATGTCATGAAACGCCGACAAAACGGACACAAAAACTCAAAACGTATTTGCGACGCCGACAGAGAAGGGGTTAATTTCGAAAGTAATGTACTTTTATCAGGCAAAATATCGTTTACAACAGAGGTCGCCCAAGTGGTGGTCCGCGAGAAAATTTCGCTTGGCCCCAGAAAAATGTGTGTGAAATATACTTACTCATCACTTTAAGTTATGTTTTAAGATGCATTAAAACATAATTAAATTCATAATAATACGTAAAAAGTTATAAAAAAAATCTACTTTATACAATAACGCCACGGTAAGTAAGTCGTACTGACATGGTAATATGTGGATAATATATCCGTTTGCTATGAAAATTCAGGATGAAAATTTAAGCATGCAGAAAAAAAAGAAAGCCTCGTGAACCTATCGTCCGACGAAACTCTCAAATTTAAATTTCATTCATCCCAATCAAAATCTCAGTTTTGGCTTTCCCTTTTCTTAGTGAGTGAGTGAGTTTGGTGTTTTATGGCGCAAGAGCCAGTTTTGGCTATACTGCGCCAAATATTCATAGGTCTGTGGTCTGGACGGGAAAAGAAGAAAAGGAGAAATTGGATGACAAGATGGAGGGTCGAAAATAGAGAAGGATCACTGGGGTACCCCAGGGTCGTGACACCTGTGTTTACCAAAGATAGTAAACCCCTTGGGAAAAGAAAAAGATCACTAGGGTACCTCGAGATTGTGACACCCGTACCTACCTAAAGAAGGTGAGCCCCCTGAGGGATTTTCTTAGTGAATAGGCGATGAAAATTCTGATTCCAATTCTTCACAACTTATTTATGTGATAAGACCTTTTCATCTGTCACAGCCATCAAAACACGGTACCGATCTGGGCTCGAAATATAAATGTAGTAACAACATTGGGGATCCAAATATCCATAGTCTTACTTCAAGTAAGCAGGAACATCCATCACACACTAGGAAGGTATGGTGCTAAAAGTTTGATTAACTTAAACTATATTTTTTAATTGTTTTGTTTTTATAATTTTTGTTTATTTGTTTATTTTATAACAGTTTATTAATAAAGCTTTCGTAATTTGGTTACAATTAATAGTTTCATTTTATTCACTAGGTATATTCTGTGTTCTTAGACACAATTTTTTTTATAAATACATTTAACACTTCAAAAATCCTATTAGTGATCCACGTGATTTAAATTATGAATTAACTGGTCCGTGAGGTGAAAAACTTTGGCGACCGATGGCTTACAACAACATTCTTTCACAAAACATCTGAACACAATAGCTCACCTTTATAATAATGGATGGTTGTTATAATGCTGAACCAAAACATTTTTTTTGTTGAGTCTTTAATTACAATTTAAATTCCCTGACCTTCACTCGTTTCACTTCTGTATCGAATTTCAAATAATCATTATGTTATGCTTCATGATGCCTTTTAACGTTGTATTCCTTAAATATTGCGATGATCTCTCGGCAAATTAAACACATTAATTTTGTGTTTTAAATGATAAAAAAGTACTTTTCTTCCCATTCATCGCTATATCTTCTGTTTTCGTCTACTATTCTTCTTTTCTTTGCACTTAAACTAAAAATAAGAAGAAAATAAAAATATTTATATACATATACATATTTTTTACGTATGCGTATACATATCTTACATATTTGTATACATATTTTTTTAATTTTTAAATCACCTTCATTTTTATTTTAATGGAATTTATATCACCTGGTGTTTTTGTAGAAAATAAAATAACTATCCCGCAGTCTTAACACACAAATCGAAACTGGAAAACAAATTTTCAGTTGACACTGAGAGAGCGTTCTGCTGTCTATAAGACGCAACGAGTGGCCGACGCTGCGACTTGGCTCGCTGAAACACATATCTGAGCAGTAGCATAACGAAGAACAATACGGCCGGTGATATGTAGTACAAATGCCAGTTAAAGACAAACAAGGCTTAGGACACTCAAAAGGTTTAGCAATGAAGAGGCTAGATCAGCTTTGGAAAAGATTATCTAAAGATAAACAAATGGAAAATTTATATAGGGAATTAATGCAGCAATACTTAGACTTGGGGCATATGGAAAAAGTGGAAGAACATTCAAATGAAACATCCGCAAACAATATTTGTTATTATCTTCCACATCATGGAGTCTTTCGGCCTGATAAAACAACTCCAAATTAAGGTTGTTTTAATGGTTCCTCTACTTCGGTTTAGTATAAATGACCTACTCTTGAAAGGTGAAGTGATGGAAGACATTTTGAAATCATGACACGATTTTGCAAACACAAATATGCTTTCACAACCGACACCCAGATGATTTTTCGACAAATTTCATTGACCCAGCTAAAGTACTTTGGTTATGGGAAAAAAGGGTAAGAAACCAGATTATAGTTGAAAAACCCCACGAAATGGGACCGCCAGTGCCCTTTTAGCAATACAAACCAAACAGTTAGCTATTGATGAAGCTTCAAATTTTTCCCCTTAGCCCAAAGTAGCTCTTCAAGCGTTACATGGATGATGTTGTGTCGGGTGCAAAATCGGGAAAAAACCTCCCAATTAAAATCCAGTTGCAAAATATGCGGAAACAGGGGGTAAATTCCCAAAAGGGAATTCAATTCGAAAAGCTTCTTAATTCCACAGATCAAAACACTCCTTTTCAACCAAGCAGAATCACCCCAAAAACCTTAGGTGTTAGCTGGAAGCCCGGGGAACTATTTCATGTTAAAAGTCTCAATCCCTTCAATGACATCTTATACAAAACAGAATTTTTTTAAGCGTCATAGCAAGCTTTACGCCCCTCGGACTAATAGGCCCTGTCATCAGCAAACAAAATCTTTCTAAAAATTATGGCTTAGAAATTGAATTGGGAAAATTCTTTGATGCAATCCCCAAGTGACTAAATTTTTTGTTCATCTCTAAAACCCTAAGGAACTCAAAATAGATCGATACATTCTTACAGATTCTACGTGAAGCTCAGCTTTTAGGATACGCAGATGCTTCGGAATCCCTAGGGAACCGTATGTACATGCACTGTGTAAAAAGAAGTATACCACCACAACCAAGCTCATTGGCAGCAAATCTCGTGTTACACCAATAAAAGGTCATTTCCTTCCTCGCCTTGAACTCTCAGCGTGTCTGCTGCTCCCCAAATTGTGGGAAAAGTTCGCCTCTCTCTACAAGTAAAAGCAAAAGTCATCTTGCACACCTTTTAACCATAAAAATTGCCTGGATCAACCTCCAGCTAATCAACTGAAAACATTCGTTGGCAATCGGTTTCCAAGATAAAAACTCTGACGGAGAATTTTTGAATGGAAGCACATACCTTCAGTGCAAAACCCTGCAGATATTCCCTCTCGAGGTGTAAATCCTGAAGAACTTTCTCATTATCTATGGTGGAATGGTCCCCAGCATCTAGACATACCTGAACAATTTATTGATCCTTCAATTACCAGTTCTGATGAACTTTACATATCGGAACTTAAAAAACAATCTGATATCAGCTTAACATCAATTTTGGACTCTAACTTTGAAAATGATCTTTTAAATATTACAAATAATTTATAAAATTAATTCCATTTTTAGTTATATTTTCAGATTCCGCATAATGAAAAAATACACCCGCCATTGGGGGTTCACCCCTCCAAACGAGGAACTTAAAACAAAACTTCATTTGTTTAAAAAGAATCCAGGTAACATTTTTTTAACAAAGAAATTGAAATTCTTAGGAATGGGGAACCTTTAAAAAAAGGTCAGTTAACTTGTTTGAATTCCTTTCTTGAAAAAAGAAAACATACTTAGAGTTGGGGTGGTAGTTTAAAAGTAATTCAAATTTAACAAAGTCAAAAATTTTCCCCATTTGCTTCAAAAACCACAATTTAAACCCTATTTTAATTATGATTTAAACCATTTAAAAAAGACGTAGGTTAAACCCCACTTTATCTGTCAACAAAAAGTTCTGGCCATTGGGGGCAAAAACCCCTGAAAAAATTGTTCAAAAATTGTGTTGTTTGTTTCAAAAACAAACCTAAAAATTTAAAAAAATTATAAAAAACCCGGTTCTCCTTTTTTACCCATGTAGGAATAGATTTTTTCAGGCCCATTTTATATTAAATAAAGGCCAACGAAAAAGGGATTTTCCATAAATGTTATTTGCAATTTTCATTTTTGCTTTATTACAAAAACTATTCATATAGGGTTGTCACAGAACTAACCACAGAACTATGATTGCAACTCTCAACGATTTTTTTTTGTAGAAGGGAAAAAACTTCAATTTTTCTGATAATCTACGAATTTCATAGGTGCAAAAGCAGAGAATTGCAACGTTTTATAATTTTATAAAAAAAACCCCAGATATTCTTGCCAATTATTTAACAAATGAAGAAATTTCTTGGAAATTTTTTCCCCCAGATACCCAATTTTGGAGGACTTTTTGGGGAAACGGTGTCAAATCTTTTAAAAATCATTTTAAAAAAACGGGAAAGGTGATGCACGTCTAACATTAGAACAAATTTATAACAATTACTACTCAAATAGAAAGTATTTTGAATAGTCGTCCTCTTACTCCCCTGTCCTCTGATCCTAATGATTTTTTTCAGTCCTCACCCAGGACCTTTTCATGGTAGCCTTTTCAAAGTTTACCTGGAGACTTGACAGATAAATTAACAATCGTTTATCTCAATGGCAAAAATTAACAAAATTTGTTCAAATTTTTATGGTGCAAATGGAGGTTAGATTATCTTAATAATTTACAGGCTAGACATAAATGGCAATTTGAAAAAAAAAATGTAACTCCGAAATTTAATGGTTATTTTAAAAAATGAAAATCTTCCACCATTGTAAAAAAGAACTATGGGAAAAAAATTTTGGGGGAAAAGTTAAAGGTTCAGATGGAAGGTTAGAGTTGTTAAAGTTGCCCCCAAGGGATTTTAAAAAAAAGGGGAATTTAAAAATTTGTTTACACGTTTTAAATGTCTATTAATCATTCAAAAAATTTAACAAAAATTTTTTTTTCATATATATATATATATTTATTTATTTTTAAAGTGCAATTTTTTTTTTATATTGATCATATTTTTTTTAATTTTCATTATTTGTATTTTTTTGTATGATTTATGTAACGTTTCTTTTTTGAAATGTTATTTCAACGTGGGCCGGGATGTTGGCGCTGCGTTTTCCCCCCCTCCTCACTCACCTTGCATTCTGTTGCAAGGGGGGACACTGCACAAAAACAGTCCAATAAATGTTTATGCCTTAAAACTCGCATTTTTAATTATAAATACAGTACCATTCGCATTAATAGTGACATTTAAATTAATAAAACAGTTTTATCTATTTTTATTTATAAAAGGAAGGGTTAAATTCAAAATTTTTTAAATCTCTAATAATACAATATCGTAGTTTGGTAGGCGTGGTTGTACATCTGAAAGATGACTTTGATTCAATTTTCACGTTTTCCGCACAAGTGTGGTGCCAGTAGCTCCACTTTGAGCTCGTGAATATATATGTGGGGCTGGTCAGTGGTGGCTTTTTCACAACATAATAATCCATATTTAATTAATTTTAAGTCTAATTGTTCATAACTGTTTATACATAATATTTACAGATCATCATTGAGATGGGATCGTCGATTACAAATTACGTCATTCATAATCAGCTTCAGTAGTTTTTAACACAAACACGAGGTGATGTCGTCTTGCATCTCGTGATTTTCGAAACATGGCGTCGTTCGTGTGGCAAGTAAATTACGGAGTACTTGTCCCCAAATTAGGGACGTATCTCCTCATCAGAATTAATAAAAATAAGGTCATAAAGGTGTGGTGACATAAAATAAAAGAGAGAGAAAAATTAAAAAAGGAATAATTAATGGGCAGAACATAAACTTCTAGAAAACAGTGGTGGACACAAAAATCATAGGAAATTTAGCTATGGTGTTGTTTCGAACCCGGGTCTAACAGTTAGTAATGAAGCGCGTTAAACAATCGTGCCGTGAAATCGTCTGGCGTCGTTCTCGTGCATCTAACAACTGGCAGGCTCCCAAAACACTGAGAGCGCTCCTAGACATGCGCAGGACAGTTAGCGAAGTGGCTTAGGAATAGAGGCCGGCACCACATGTATATTTACTTTAAATACGCAATATAAAATTCATGAGCGTTTTTTTTTGGCTTTGAAATTTGACGTAGGGAGTTTATGTTAGTCAAGAATGCTTTTAATAAGTTGAAGAAACTATTATCAGCAACTCACTGAGTTTGAACGAGGTCGTACAAAAAGGCTAAGAAAAAGTGGATTTTCTTTTGCGATATTGCAGAAAGACGGTAGAAATGTATCCACTGTGCCTGATTGTTGGCAGCATTGGTCTCGGGAAGACACTGTGACATCTCTCACGTTCTTCTTCTAACATAACTCCTACGTTCTTTGACGGCCACGATTAATGGCAAAACTTTTCCAACCCAATTTCAAGAGGAAAAACGAAGCAACAATGCAAATAAGATATCCTTTAAAAGGATAGAAAGTTTAGTGAGAGGGATGGCAATCTTAGAGAAAGCTTAGTGTGGAACAGTTCGGAACAAGTGTTTAGACGGCCTACTCACAAGAAAGACGTAAACGTCCACCCTCGGAAATAATATTTATAAGGAGGAGCAATTGTACACGAGTACATCTATCTACCTACAAATATCAGAATCGTCGAGTCTTCAACCAAGGTAGGAAGATTATATTTCGAAAGCTAGTATAATATAGAAAGTGAGATTAGGTAGATAATTAAGTATATTTTGGATAAGTGATCTAGTTGCGCGATCTGACTTAAATAATCGGCATATTTTGGTTTATTCTCACTTAATATAAGTTTGTTCATTATATAAGTAATTTAAGTTAAATTCTTAATAAAAGTTGTATTAAGAATTATAAAATGTCTCATCTCCTTCCGATAATCCCACACCTCTAACTTACGCGGACCCACCACGTCATAGCTATCGACAGATGGCTATGTCACAACACTATCTCAAGAAAACCGTGGTCCAACCATGCACGGGTCACCACAAACAGAGAAGACCATCGTATTCTCCGCATGGTTGTAGAGCATCATAGTGCATCTGCAGTAGAAATTACAGCTTTTGGTGACCCCAGTTACAAAATGAATAGCAACAAATAGATTTGGGGGATAGTTCCTAGCCAGATGTCCTGCATCGTTCATACCATTAGCTTCAAATCACTGGCATATGCGACTTCAGTCATACTAGAGCTCATTGGAAGGCGGAGGGGCATTATGTTGTGCTCTCGGATGAAAACTGTTTCTGTCTTGGTGCCAGTGTTTGCCGTATATTGATAAGAAGGCAAGATCAGCCCCTTCAAAAAATCCTTCAGCCCCTTTCCCACCAATGGATTGATTATATATTTATAAAAATTAGAAAATTACTTTTTGAAATTTTTCGAACGATATGAAATCGTAGCATGTGGTTTTGTGAATTAACGAAAACATTGGAATAACGCTTAAAAGCGTGAAGCCGGCTAACGGTAAGAAAAACTTTTTACAATCTAAATAGAACATTGATATTTTTATATTTAGTAACTATATTTAAAAATGGACGAGAAAAAGAAATTGAAGGAAACTAGAGCTGTCATTCGTACAGCAGTAACTAAAATTATGAATAAATTAAAAACTTAACTTGATTCTCAATCTGTTGATACTTTGCATGAACATTTTGATTATTTAAATGAAAATTTAAAAGAATTAAGAGAACTTGATAAAAAAAAAATCTAAAATATTATTCAAGTAGAAAAAGAATTTGATGCAGAAATACAATCTGCATTCGGGTATAATGAGAAAATTTCTGTGCTGTGTTCTAAAATTAAAAATAAAATTAAGAATCTATCTAAAAATTATCCTAGTGTATTGTCGCAAACAACATCGAATGTTCAAAATGATTCGCTTAACAATTCGACTAATGGATCTTCTGCAAGTTCTAACAGAAATGTTAATTCTGTTCGTCTACCCAAATTACAAATCGATAAATATTTCGGTGACCCATGTCTATGGTTAGAATTCTGGAATAAATTCCAAAACTCCCTAGACAAAAATGAAACATTAACAAAAGTAGATAAATTTTCGTATTTAAAGTCATTACTAGCAGGAGTTGCCGGTAATGTAGTAAACGGTTTCGCTTATAATCTGATGATAATTATGACAATGCTTTGATATTATTAAAGGAAAGATTTGGAAGAGAAGAAATTGTAGTTTCCGCGCATATGTCGAAACTTTTGAATCTTTATCTTGTAAAGGATTCAAATAACGTTATTGGATTAAGGAAGTTATACGATATTTGTAAAATAAAAATTAGAAGTTTAGAATCACTTAACGTAACATCTGGAATGTACGGTCATTTACTGCAGCCAATTCTTCTTAAATTACTACCAGAAGATCTGGTCTTAGATTTTAATAGAAAACAATTAGGAAAAAAAGAGGAAAGTACATTCGATGTAATGGAATTGTTGCAATTTTTAAAAATAGAAATTGAATGTCGTGAATCTGCCCATCTGCTAAGCAGCCAGGGGGAGAGGAAAAATCTTCTTACTCATAACTCTAAAAACATGCAAACCGGGTATGGCGATAATCAAAACATTTTGCGCAATAGACAGAACAAAATTCAGGGTCGCACATCTATATGTGAATTTATGACATCGGTAAACGAAAGAGATCTACAACATTGCTTTTTTTGTAATCTAGATCATCTGGCAAAAAAGTGTAATAAAATTAGCATTGAAAGGAAAAAAGAAATTTTGAAGAAACAGGGAAAATGTTTTTTGTGCCAGCGACCAAAACATAGTATAAAAAATTGTTTATCAAATATGACGCAGAATTTTCAATGGTAGATATAACGAAACTATTTGTTTCAAATCTAAATTAATTAATGAAAATAAACATACTGAATCAGAAGGGAAGGGAATAGATTCTCAAGATACAGTCGTCTCAACAATTTCTTACAATAAACAAAATAAAATTTTCTTTCAAACATGTATCGTAAAATTAGAACATAATTCCAAAGAAATATTTTCGCGTTTGTTATGTGATTGTGGATCAATGGAAGCTTATAATAAAAACTTGTCTAATTGTTTGGACCCCCTGCCATTAAAAAAAGGGCTGTCAGTGTATACTTTTGGGAATAAAACTCCCATAGAAAAAGAATATGATGTAGTTAAATTAACTCTTAAAAATAAGGATTCACCAAATTTGAAAATAGACATAGAGGCTTTGGTTTCTGATCAAAGCGAAATCAATCATCGCTTGCTCTAAGTGTAATAGTTCAAGAAAATTTGATTTCGGATCAACTAAAGAAATTTTGGGATCTTGAAGTCTCTGGTTTAATCGATACTAAAAAAGAATCTGATGTTTCTGATAATCAAATAATGAACTTCGATTTCAAATATTAAATACGATGAAAAAAGTAGGGTTACCGTGGAAGTTAGAAGCATGTGAATTGAAAGATAATAGGGAAATAGCTGAGAAGAGATTTACGCGGCTCAAAAAGCGATTCCAGAAAAATCCTCATTTGTTCCTTAAATATCGAGAGGTATTACAGAATTATTTGAAACAGGGTATTATAGAGTTAGTCCCAAATTCTGATAGTGACTCAAACAACGTTACTTTTTATCTTCCTCACAGAGAAGTAATTCGAAAAGATAGCCCTTCCAGCCAACTACGTATTGTTTATGATGCTTCGTCACATGATGCAAATTCCCTTCTCTGAATAGTTGTCTACATATAGGACCGAACCTTTATACTGAAATTTTTGATATCCTTCTGAGATTTAGACTAACTGCGGTCGCTTTCACTGCTGACATGAAGCAAGCATTTTTACAAATAATGTTAAATGAGGAGGATAGGGACGTAACAAAATTCTTGTTTTCGAACGACCCCTTCGATGAGTCTCAGCTACTTCTGTATATCGGTTCACCAGAGTTTTATTCGGTATTAGTAGTAGTCCTTTTTTATTGAGCGCAACTATAAAACATCATTTGAAGAAATATTCGGAAAAGTATACAGATACAGTTAACTTTTTGAATGAAAATATTTATGTAGACGATATTTTAGAAAACCAACCGTTTGTAAATCAAGCTTTAACAATTACTTAAGAAGCGACTAAAATTTTCGAAGATGTCAGTATATCTCTACACAAATGGCAAACTAATTCGAAATCCTTGCACGAGGCATGGCAAGATAAAGGAGTAATTTCGGATGAAAATCCTCCTTTTGAAACTTTTGAAAAAGATACAAAGTTTTGGGTATAGCTTGGAATAGTAGAGAAGATTTTCTATACTTTGATATTAAAGGGTTAATCAACTTTGTCTCTAAAAGAATTGATACACAAAGAGATTTATCTTGCAAGTTTTAAGCGGAATCTTTGATCCCATTGGATTTTTGGGACCTTTACTCTCAGGATAAAGCACTTGATGCAGAAAGTATGGCTTCTGGGCTTAGAGTGGGATGAAAGTCTTCCTGATGACATAATTTCCTTTTGGGCTGATTGGTGTGAAGAGGTCCCCCAATTAATTGACTTCTAAATACCACTCTGTTATTTTTCTGATCCTTTAGTGAATTATTTTAAAACACTCGAACTTCACCTTTTTTCTGATGCCAGCACAAAGGTATACGGAACAGTAGCTTATCTCCGTGTGACATCATCTAATAAAGAAATTCTAACGTCATTTGTTGCTTCTAAGAACAGAATAGCTCCTTTGAAAACTTTGACGCTCCCAATATTGGAATTAATGGGTGCTTTGCTGTCAGCTAGATTAAGCAGCAATATTTTGAAAGCTCTAAAACTCAATATCCCTTGCTTCTTTTGGACAGATTCGAAAATAACATATTTTTGGGTTCGAGGGCAACCTGAAAAATTTAAACCATTCATCAAAAATCGAATTCAGAAATTGACCTCCCCATCAAATTGGCATCATTGCCCTGGAATTCAAAATCCGACTGACATTGTATCTAGAGGAATGAAAATTTCCAGATTGTTAAATGACACCTCTTGGTTACTAGGTCCAGAATGGCTAAGACTTCCTCCAGAATTTTGTCCCGAATCTAAGAACAAAGATAGCCCTAATTCACCTGATTTAGAATATGAAAAATCTAACGATATTGTTTAGCATGAATGTATTATAGAAGAACGAAAAAGTCTATTCGACATCTCCAAATATCGCAACTTAGAAAAAGTATTAAGAATTACCGCGTGGCAAAAACGATTTATTAAGATGTTGAAAAAATCCAATGTATTACATGGTCCCCTAGCAAGTGAAGAGTTATCATAAGCTGAAAGATTTTGTATACAAGTTGAGCAAGAAAAATTCTTCTCTGAAGAACTTAAATCTTTAAAAGATAATAAAATGGAAAAGGAATCCCCTTTATATAATTACATGCCTTATTTAGATGAAAATGGACTCATGAGATTAGGAGAAAGGCTAGAATTTTGTTATTTGTCCATTGATGAAAAGCATCCTTTGATATTACCCAAAAATTCCTGGTTGACTACGTTGATAGTACGCAGAGATCATAATAAAGTAATGCATGGAGGAACAGCCAGTACATTAGCACAAGTTAGATCAAATTACTGGATCCCAAAGGACGCCAATTAGTTAAAAATGTTATAAGAAATTGCTTTATTTGTAGAAAATATTTAGCCAAACCTATTGATCAGCTCACGTCACCATTACCTAGTGATCGTATCAACCAAACACCAGCCTTTTCAGTCTGCGGCTTGGATTTCGCTAGACCTCTCTACGTCCGTAACTTCGGAGAGCTGCAAAAATCCTATATTGTTTTATTTACTTGTGGAGTTACCAGGGCACTTCACTTGGAACTGGTGTCTGATGACTACTAACTCGTTTCTACTTGCCTTCCGAAGATTCCTCGCAAGAAGAGGAAGTTATAAAGTAATATACAGAGAGAGAGAGAGAGAGTGACAATTCCAAAAACATTCCTAAAAAGCAAAAAGGAAATTGAAAACTTATCCAGTATCTTATCCCAAAGCATAGTTCAGAATTTAATCGCCAAAGAAAGGATTATTTCGAAAAATATCATCGAGAGATCCCCATGGTGGGGAGGATTTTATGAACGTCTGGTGAGATCCGTCTAAGAAAGCCTGCATAAAATACTTGGGAAGGCCCTATTAAGTTTTGAAGAAATGACAACTGTACTTACTGAAATAGAAGCTGTTCTCAATCTAAGACCACTGAGCTACATGTATGAAGAAAATGATGAACCAAGACCACTCACTCCTATGCATTTTTTAAACTTTGGACAAAATCAACCAACATATCCTGTTACGTTTGCGGAGATCCTAGAAAATGCTTCTACAAAATCATCTCTTTTAAAAAGAAAGAAATACCAACAGTTACTCCTAAAACAACTGTGGCATAGATGGAAAAAACAATACTTATTAGATTTGCGAACTGCTCATTCAGTGAAAAACCCGGAAAAACACATCCTGAACTAAAGGTAGTTGATGTTGTATTGATTGAGAAAAGAGAACACTAAAAACAAGCTTCTTCGGAAGCTAGGTAAAATTGAAAGAACCTTACCAGGGCGTGATAACAAAACACGCTGTTACGAACTAAAGACTAGTGGTGGACTGTTAAAACGAACTGTTCAACATCTTTATCCACTTGAACTATAAACTGTGTTCTTACAAAATGAAAAAACTTTTAGAACTTTAAATTTTTTATTCCTATCTTATTTACTGTTTCATTTAGTCTAATTATCATTTACTTAACCTATCATTTAAACTCATTTATTATCATAATTTTTAATTGTTAATTAATTTCCCTTCGAAAAATAATTTTGTATTTTTAAGGTATCAGACTACTTTCGGAACTGTTATTTTAAAAAGGAGCATAAATGGATACATTTCATGATATTTAGTGTCACTTAGGTTAGAGTACATGTATAAAACTGTTTTAAGGACACTTTGACAAAAAAAGTTATTTAAATACAATATTTCGGCTAAAAATTAACTTAGAATAACCTTTTTTCTAAATGTTCTCCTTTTGTAAAAAATGCTTCTATTGTATTAATATTTTGCCTGTATTCAGCTCAGACAGAGGCTCAACTAGAATTCTTGAAACGCATAACTTGGAAGTCGGTTTATCCATGTTTTACGAAAACAGAAGGGAGAAATTTTAAGAAAATACGCCGATAATTATTTCAAATGATTGTAACTCTGAAAATAATGTGAATTTTTCAAAAATCATAGTTGAGACTCTGTACAGAGGTCTGAGCTATAGACAGGCAAAATATTAATACAATAGAAGCATTTTTTACAAAAGGAGAACATTTGGAAAAAAAGGTTATTCTAAGTTATTTTTTTGCCAAAATATTGTATTTTAATAATTTTTTTTGTCATAATGTCCTTAAAACAATTTTATACATGTATTCTAATCTAAGTGACACTAAATATCATGAAAATTATACTTTTATGCGCTTTTTTAAAATCAGGGTTCCGAACGTAGTCGGATACCTTAAAGTGTTTTTGTACTTAGTTTAACATTTTATTGTATTTTCGAACTCTCTGTTCTATAATTTACTATACATTTGCATTTATTGAATGATGTGATTAATAAGTGAACTCTTTGGAGCGTTCAGGTGGAGAGTGTGACATTCTTTTTATTATTAATAAAACATTCCTTTTATTTGGTCTACATTGGCGCCAGTCAGCGCATCACTTATAATTTATTACTGATCAGTGTAATCATTATTTTTTATTAAACAGAATAAAACTAGATTTTGAAGGGAGAGGTTGTGTGGCAATGTCTCTCTCTATTTGAATAGATATTGATTATGATTTTGTTTCAGGGATGAGGGTTGATAATAATTTAATAACTGATGATGATTTTTGATAAAGAAGGGGTTTTCACAAAGTTTGATTTCAATAAAAAAATTTTCTTTAAATAGAAATGAAGTTTAAGAAGGTTTGCAATATAGGAAGTTTCAGAAAAGATTCGTTTTTCTTCCGGTCCAATCTCATTCATTTTCTTTTCAATTACTTGGGGATAAAATTTTATTTCTTCGATACTTATTTTACTGCTGCATTCATGCACTGATAATATGCTGAAAGAGATAATGCTGTTTAGAGCTCAAAATGCTGCTTATGTAATTGGTATGGTGGAAGGTCCATAGTTGGTGTGGAGTTATTGTCCATGATCAGAGACGTATTCAAGTGTGGATTTGAGGAGCTCAAACGTCTCCCATAGACCAACATATTTTTAATTTTTAGCATAAAGTTTGCATTTCAGTACTTTAGTCTACGTCATTTTTAAAATTATAATCCCTTCCATGAAAGCAGTCTGTGTGTGCTCCATAATCCATTATTCCAGGTCATATTTCAAGAATGGGGACTAGCACCAAGAGTAATATAATGTTAAGTGGAAATAGTATATAAACGAAACGTAGAGACGATATATATAAACGAAATGTTAGAGACGAAACTGATATGAGAATACATGAGAGAAAAAGTCGGTCGCAACAACCCTTCGTAATGTAGACGTTCAGACTAGACAGGAAAAATACTTCTAGGTTTGAAAATTACTTTTAGAATGGTACGAGTATGATGCGATTGAAGAGGCGCGCATATCCAGAGGACAGAACCCGCGCTCTTTGGATCCGTAAGCACATAACATACCGCTAGACTATAATAAGCATTTCAATCCCAAGGCTGTTACTGGTTTATATAGATCATACCTCTACACGATGATTCTTTTTTATAACTGACCACAAGGCTTTCTCCTATTTTCCTTTATTGTTTTGTAATTTATACAAATAAAATAGAGGAAAAATATATTTCTCACCCAAAAATTCTGCTATTAAATTTTTCATTTCTGGTTTTTCTAAGAGGGGACAAATCTATATTTAATTAAAAGTTGCTTACTGTAACTTATCTTTTTTTGTTCTAAATTATTAAATTTTCAGTAATTTTATTTTGAATAAAGTGAAAAAACATGATTTTTTTTTATTGTTGTTCTCTTTCTGATGTTGTGGAACGCATGAAAAAACACCAACTTCCGCTACTAATAACTCGCCGTGCTCCTATACAGTTCTACTCTACAGTCGCTACTGCCCTTCCATCTAAATGGCTCAACCTAACATGATATCAAATAAGGCTGATGCCATTCCTGAAGAACTAAAATCCTGCGCTCTGGAAACGATCGAAGAAAGATATCCAGCAAATGAGTGGCTCCATATCTACACTGACGGCTCATACCTGCCAAAAACAAATGGAGCCGGCGTGGGATGGTTCTGTCGGCTGTTTGAAGACTCATTGGCCGTGGGAAAGAATGCCACCAACTACGATGGTGAGATCGTAACTGTCTGTGAAGCTACAATGCATTTACCATCTGCTGTCCTAGCTCCTTCAAAAGTTGTCTTCTTCATAGACTCCCAAGCTGCAATTTTAGCTTTAAGCAGTAAAGCTGCATTCACACCAAGGCAGCTAGCATCGAGAGTTGAGTGTCTAGCCAATCAGAGACTTCATCTTGTGCGACATGAAGTGTCTGATTGGCTAGACGCTCGACGCTGACTGCCTTGGTGTGAATGCAGCTTTATACACCGACTGCCTTGACACAATTCAATGCCGAGCTAAAATTGCGGAGCTCATCTCATATGGCTGGACTGCGGCCTTACAGTGGGTCCTAAGTCCCAAAGCCAAGCAGGGAGCCGAATCGACTCAACCGGAAGTTCCCTTGACTCTCAGAAGAGCAAAGAGCATCACCCCATACATTGATAAATATACTGCCATGACCCAAAAAACGAAGAGTTTTTGAAAGTCATGGGAAACTCTGGCCAATCGCGAGGCACCTGGAGAGAGCTGAGGTTGTTACCCGCTTTCGCCTAACTACCGGACATGTTCTTTTGGGAGTATACCTCCACTGGCTTGGCGTGGGTGCTAACGAGCCTGCCCACTCTGCTGCCATGTCAGAATGGATAGCAACCACTTGCTCCAATGCACTGGACTCAATGAATACCCGGCTGATGACATCGTCAGTCGGTACTCGGAGGCTCGGCGTTAAATGGTCAAGAAGCCAAGCACGGGTGTTAGATAAATAAATAAAAATCTTTTCTGATGAAGTAGCTTACTTATGTTTACATTCAGCATTGATTTAAAATCTATATTTATCAAAATTATATTTTTTATTCAAAAAGATTAAGAGTACAAACAAATGTAAAGCGATTTATCTTTACTATTTAAGTCCTTATAAATATTTGTATTTTTTTAAATCAAACTAAACGTAAAAAATTAGATGAAAAGCACTATTTAAAGTGGAATAACTCTTTTAGAATAGTGTTGACTCTTTCTTTTTTCTTTCCTTCAAATTTTTCTTTCGTGCTTAACTCCAGTCTTGGGAGGCTTTAGAAAAAGTTTTTAAATAACATAAAACGCTAATATACTTCTAATTTGTAGTTGGCAATGGATAACCCAGTTGTTTTGTTTGGTTACCATTGGTTTGTTAGATTTCTGCCTGTCAAACCATTTTTAAACATGACCGAAGCAATTGCTTTTTTGTATTAAAATTAAAACTATAAAATTCCGAAAAATTATGTCTCATTGGATGGTTTTAACATTAAGATGCTGGGTTGCATTTATTGCATTTACAAACTTTGGAGCTACATTTAGGTGTTTTACAGAAGATAATTTTGTTCGCTCCAAAGTGTTTGGTATTGTTTCGGAACCGTGGAAATCAGATGGTATATATATAGAAAATTGACATCTTCTTTTATATTAATTAAATATATATATTTTTAAAAATATCTAGCATGCAAAAGCGATTTACAAAAAATTAAATTTTATTCAACACAGATAGAATGGGTAATACAATTTGAATTAACAGCAATTTTTATGATTATTTCAAAGTTATATGGTGCAACAAAAGATCTGGTTCAAGTGTAGTATAGGGGGG
>BMAV01023093.1:177106-202039 GCA_019973955.1 Trichonephila inaurata madagascariensis | reverse complement strand
TAGAAAATTAAGATGAAATTTGTGATCAAGCATTTAATATCTCTACTATTTATTTTTCTCTCAAAAGAAAAAATAAATCACAGTCAAATGAGTGCTTACGTTTTTTTTTTTTTTTTAAACCAAGATATTCAATCAAATAAAATTGAAATACATTCAGTTATAAATTTTAATATCTAAATACAAATCAAAAGCACTAAATTTCCTTTTATAGTAATGATTTCATACTTATGACTTGTCCTTACAAATCATCTAAAATTTTAAAAATATATTTCTTTTTGAGACTGTTGTACTTGTTATTTGCAAACATTTATTTAAAACTTTAATTACTTTTTAGGGGTTTAATTATTCACATTTTTATGATATTTAATAGTACCTGAAAGAGAAGATTTTTAATAATCAAGATGTAGAATTTATATATACTACTCACACAGCTAGCTCTGAGGTGACCATGTATCAAAATTCCTTCAAGGGCCCTTTTTTAGACATGGGAACCCTGTTGGACAGCAAATACACTTTTGGGGCCCCTTTATCACTGATACGGCGGTAGCTACGCCCTTCATACTACTATACGCTACAAACTTTAATGATAACTTTTATATTTTGCATAAATAAGATAAATGTATAACTTTTTAATGAAAAGTAAGACTGAAAAAAAAATGTAAAATCAAAAACACCTTGTTAAAGGTAGCTTGATCATATTATATTATTAGGATATATTAATAATCAGATCTTTTCAAATACTCGATTCATTCCTTTGGGCATTTAATTTTCTTTAAATATGTCCAACATTTAATTAAACATGATAGCTAATCACTTCTGAGTTGTTTTTTTTTAAATATACTTTATGTAGTATTAATATAATTCTTTGTAAGTCCAAGGCCCACCCTGGGCCAGTGCCAATTTAAGCTCATTCCAGGTCCTGATTGTAGAAGATCTACAAGCCTCCTTGGCACTTCCCTGAGCTGTCATGCCTTTGAGGAAAGGAAATGTTAATGTATTATGAAGCAAATCCTAACCATAAATAACAAGAATATAATTCAAAATTTATTATATCATTTTTTTTCGGCTATACTTTTATTTTATTAAGAATTTCAATAATAAAAAATTTTTTGTGCAGTAAAACAAATATGTTCTTTAATTTAACTTTTTTTCTGTTTAAATTTAGTCCCTTGCTTCCCTAAAACTAAGCAGAAATACCGTTTTTCATGAAGTTATAGTCAGTGATTTGATGGCATTCTGTTTGAGGCACCACTCACTATCAAATTTCTCAAAATGAAATTACATATTGATTATTTGATCAAATTAAATTTTGTTGGAGGGATTCATTAGATCTAAATTACTGCTCACAGGGAATGTAGAAGTAAAAAAATTTAAAACCACACACAATTTTTCTACCATCTTGATGGTAAATTTTTCATATTGTTGGACATTTTAAAAATATATCTTTTTTCATACCAAATTCAATTCTATAAAAATTTTGATAACATCATATAGATTAAAACTTAAGAATATTCAGTGCTTTATATTGTTTTTATATAAAAAATAATTTGTATGATGAATCAGAGTATCTTGAATTTTTGTTTGTGTTCGTAGTATATATAAAATATACAAAAATAGTTCTAAACAGAAAAAGTATAAAAATTCTGGAACAAAATCATATATGTAATATTGCTCAAAATCATATTGTATTTGCTTGTTATATGTAAGAATTAATGAAATTTTCGAATATTTTTTTGTGGTGTTATTTTTATGCAGTTTTTATCAACCACACAAAAACAGGTTCAACTGTATAGAACAAAGAAAAGTAAATTGAAGGTAAAAATATATGAGTAATAAATGAGTAGTGATTAACTTCTGTACTGCCAAATTGTAAAATTTTACTTTATTACTGTTAGAAAAATAAAATAAATAACTTTTCATTAAACCTTGAAATTAAAATGAGACATTTATCATCCCTGTATAAATAAATTAACAAATGGAAGAAATGCATTTGCAATGAATTTTATTTCTTGAAGAATGATAGAGTAATAAAATATTCAAGAATATATTACATTGTATATGTCAAATGTTATCTTAGTGGTGAAACAATGCATACATTTTAGTACAAATAACTTTTACTTTTGTATTATTTGCTATTTATTAGAATTATTGATCTCTCTCTCTATATATATATTCATAAAAGCAACATTCTCAAAACACAAAATTAATATTGTTTTAAAACAACACCTGTGCTTATGTGTGTAATATATATAAATCTAGCTTCATTAAGCATTCTTTTTTTTAAAGAAATCACCAAACTTCACCAACATGATTGCTATAATATTAATGAAAAGTGTCTGAATTATTCCATAATTTGTTAAAATTGTATTTAAAAAAATATATAAATTATGAAGCATATTCATTGAAGTGAAAACAGAAATAAATGTATATATTGGCATTATAACCACACCATTGCATTATTTATGCTTTTTTAGTTGAATTTTAAGAATAAATTCTTTTATAGAGAAATGTGATGAGATTGGAGATTTATTGACATTTTTACTATTTATGTGTGTGTAAACTCATATTTGTATTATCATTGTTGCAGAATATATACAAAATACAATTATCTAAAGTTATTTGTTTAATGAATCGCATAGAATATATAGATGTCTAAAAATGAAAGCAGTTTTTTAATTGGCTTAAAATTTTGGGAGTTTCTATTAAAAATATATCTAGAGAAAATGTAAGCTGCTTTTGAAATATTATTTTAAACTCATTTAAATGTCAGTGAGTGTATCAGTGGTGTGTGTTTGAGATGAAAGATGTTTTTATGACATAAAATTGAATGCATTTTCAGTTTATAAGACTGTGATTTTGTAATTCACCAAATAAAATTCAAACCCATTTTTTACTTTGTAAAGATAATACAGTGATTTATTATATGAAAAATCAAAAACTCTGCACATTTATCTTGTAACTATTTAATTTTTCTCATTATTCCAACTTTTAGTTATGTTTCATTACTTCCTATTAATTGCTTGTGTACTTATCTGAAAGACAAGAATGTTATACATTTAATTTTTTTCTTCCTATTTTAAAGATGTGTGTACAATAAAGTTGTGACATTTATTCCTTGAAATTAGAATGGATTATTAACATTTCATATCTAATTCATTCTTTTAACCTACAGGATCCTGTGGCTTTCTGTATGTGTTATCACTATATACCTCTGTTTTTTTGTTGTTGAGGGTTATTGTTATAAAACCCTGTCAGTTCATGGCCCAACTATATATCCATGTGCACTAAATGGTGAGTTGAATTTAATGTTAAAGTTAATTTATTTTGATAAATTCAAAGTAGCATAAAAATGGTAACTTTTTATGTAATGCCACACTGTCTTTTTTTCAATACTTTTTGCTGTATTTATATTCAAGGAAGTCATTACTTTTTTGTAGTATAGTTAATTAAAGTAGTATTAGCATTACCTTTTTTTTTTTTTTTTTTTTTTGATATTTGCAATAAAATCTGAATTTAAAAAATGGCAATACTTATCTTGATAAAAGTTATCTACAAATTTCATGATAATATAAAGTAAGCAATGTTTTCATATGGTGATCTTTTTTATCTCTAAATTAGAAAAAAAATTGCATAAATTTGAGACTATGTCAACCCAGCAATTTGTACACTTCTAGATTGGCAGTATTCAAATTCAGATTTCAACTCCCCCTATGACCCATTATGATAAAGCAGGGTTTGACAACCTCTTAGCAGTGGTGTGCCCAATCAATCTACCAACATGATTCAGTGTGCCACACAGTAGGACATTTTTTAAACAATTCAATTCCAGTGATAATGCATGCAGAGTGAGGAAATAGAGGTCAATAATATAGATTTATAGTTTTATCATTTATTAATTTTGCATCATTTAAAGATATTTCTTAACATAAAATTGAACAGCATTAAATATAACTATTTCTTCAACAAAATTTTTTTAAAATTAAAATTGTACATGTATTTTTTTAAACATATTTATTAAAATAAGAAATAGACAACACAAAATATGAGTATTTCCCTTCGTTATAATTACATACAAAGGTAAATAAAAATTTTAATGTGAACCTAATCTTGCACCGCTCTACTTTCATGTTGAAAAATCAGGAGTATAATTTGTGACTTTCAATTTTGCATGATCTGAGCATTCAGTTATAAAACAATTTCTTTGCAGACTCAATATTTTTCATATGAGGAAAGATTTTTTGCGTATAGATATGTAAAATCATAAGCGAAAAGCGGAGTGCATGCAATTTTTCTCTTTTCAAACAATTAAATCTCGCCATCAATGACATTCAGTAATTTATCTTTATAAGAGTTATCCTTCAGATTTTTTCATCAATCTGTTAATGTCCATAATTCTGAAGATGTTTGTCAAATGAGGTCCATTATAAATATTTCAACTTTTATCCACTCAAAAATTGTTAAATTTGTAGAGTAGTGCAGAACGCCAGTAAGAATGGTACCGCGTGCCACAGGTTGCCAAGCCCTGTGATAGAGAATGTTACATAAATTGAACCTGAACTTAATGCAATAATTACTACACAACTATATATTTAAATAGTCTGAACACATAATTATACATAGTTATACTATTGTTGAAATGAAATCATAGATTTTTCAGTATTTGCTTATTAGCCCACTGACCATTCTTGCCCGAATGCAGTGATGTACAGACAATAATAAAAAAAGGTTTCCCCACTTGTTTCGAACACAATATCCTTGTTTATGAGTTCTCATTTTTTGTGAAAGATGATTAAAATGTGAGAACACAATGGAGTACATCCAAAATTATGGAATTATTCCACTGAAGAAAGAATGTGCTAGCAGTCTACAATATCTCTATTGATTTAAAAAGACATGAAAAATTTAGTTGTGATCAGATACTTCATTTAATATTTTTTGTTGTTAAAATAATGGAATTTAAGTAATGAAATGTAATTTAAATTTAGTTTTATATGCAAATAAACTTGGGTACACATTCTTCAGAATCCTTGCCAATATGTTTCCGTATCAAGTTTTCAATTGTATGATAAATATTATAACAGTTATTCTCTAAACAAAACCATAGAAATTTCATTGTTGTAAAACTTTAGGAACTATTTTAATTTTTTAAAAAAATTTAATCAATGGCTTGTTTTTTATGTATTCAAACGATATTTAAAAACTTTTTTTTAAATTTCAGGACTTACTTTATTATGGTTATTAACCAGTATTAAATGTAATTCAAGTAATCGAGCAAAAGAAGAATTTGATGAAAATGAAGTTTTAAGGAAGCAATTTCACTTCAAAAGTCTTTCTAGGAAGATTCAGTGACTAAAATATCTTCATTCAAATGGACTGCATTGTTGCAACTGAGCCTTTACAGACATGGCAAGTCCCCAAGTGTGAGAGCTGTTTCATTGGTGGCACCATACCAATGATTAAAATATCAAATACACATATGTATTATATCTAATTTTTATATGAATCTCTTAAAGAAAAAATGAAAAGCCTTGTGAAAATGTATCAATCTTGTTGCTTGAAAAAGTTATTTTTCTTTTGATATAACTAGTTATTTAAATATATTAAACAAATGGCAAAATTTAAGTATTTGTTTAAAATATATAAATTATCTATATATAAAGTTTCTGCATTATCCAAATCCATCCTGCTTATCTTATTTCCTTTTTGTATTTATTATATTTTGTTTGGTTATATTGTGCTTTTTTTTATACATTTATATTAATAATATTTATATCAAAAATTAACATATATATTCTAGTCAATAGCAGTTATTTTTATTCTATTATTGTCTGTTTGTGTGAAATTATGTAAATGTTACCTTTTTGTCAGTTATTTAACGTATTATTTAATCAAGAACAATTTAACCCTTTCGGGACGAAGGACACAAACATGTGCATACCACCAGGGCCGGAGGGTTTTGTGTTGTTAAGCCTAAATCCATATAAATACCGAAATATAAACGCGTTGTTCAATATTTTTTTGTATATTATTTAAACCACATATGCTTTATATATTTCGTATTAATATACTTTATCCACTTTCTGTTTAAGTACAAGTTTTTAAGCATTTGTCAAAAGTAAGGGAAAAAAGACAAATTTTGTCTACCAGATCTAATTATCCATTAAAAACTAGACTGCAAACCCAAATCAAATACTTTAGCAAAAATAAATCTCTCATCTTCACTATAAACAAAAACCACATATTCATTTCAAGAGCAGTTGTAAAGCACTTAATTTGAAAACATTCTCTTCCCCTTATGTTTATAAAACATAAACCACATGTATGTGAGTAATATTTCTCTCATTTCTAGTAGAAGGTTAGATCTCCATGTATCTCAAATCTTATGGACATAGAATGCCACCTATTGCCAAAAAAACTGAACTTACAAAACGTTAAAAATGCCTGGTGCATCGGTGAGTCGTTCAGCCTACCGAGAAGAAACGCGCTGTCTCATTTTTGAGTCATTCTGCCTCTGGCGGTGTTTCGCGCTGGCACACATTTAAGACATTCGTCCCGAAGGGGTTGAATCTCTATCTCCTATTTAATTTTTTCTAACCAATTAAAAAATCATATTGTTTAAACTCAACCATTATGAAGAACATATGGTATATTTCTAGTCATCTTTTCTTAAATTGTATTATTGCATATTCAGTTCTTAGATTGTTATATTAATTCAATGTTTTTAAATGTTATATTAAATATAAAACAGCATTATTTACACAAATTGTTATTTATGAACTTTCTGTAAACATTTATGTATTTACAAACTGGCTTAAATTAAATGTAACACTTGTTTAAAATTTTATATAAAGTAAATGAAAACATATAGTTTCAATTACATTTTTTTTTAAAGTTGCATTAGAATAGTTTGATGTTAATAGATTTTTCACCCCTTGATAATTACAGATGAGGGATATGAATACCTTAACTTATTTTGGTGATTCTCAAACTCGTACACATAGCCCTATGGATATTAAAATATGTGAGCTATTCTGAAAACAAAAGCTAATGATACTTAAGACAATTCTCAATATCTTATTCTAGTGTGCTATCATCAAGATAAAAATAGACAACCATTTTTAACTACTTAGATGGTAATGAGAATAGTAAAATTCCAAGTGTTAGAAAAGCATTTATGGTTTGTTAAACAGGATAGTTTACAAGAAAGACAAAAGACAGACAAAGTCAAATCTTGAATTTAATTTTCTTTACTCGCCCCCCCCCCCCTTCCCATAAGGTAATGCCTGGTAATTTTAAGGCTATCTTTCAAATATTCAGCTAAAAAAACAATTCCTGAATAATAAATAATTTTTTAGAATGAGCCATTAATTTTTCCCTTTTGAAAGGGAATTTCAATTTCCCCCATCCAACAAATGTTTTGCCTTCAACAATTTCACACTGAACCCAATTTTCAGTACCATTGGAAAAACGGTGCGGCTTCGATTCAAGTAAATATGATGTATATATTTCAGAACAAAGGTTGAAAAACTATTGGATAATTTTATAATTTTTATTTATAAACACTTGATGATTCATGTTAATTTTGAGATTCATACACTTGTAGGATTTTAACATATTCCTTAAAATTGAATATAGTTTAGTACATTTAAAAATGTATAATCCATAAGTATTTTATATTAGAACTGGAAAATGCATGCAAAAACTGGAAACCTCAGGCATTCTTCATATTTATAGAAAATCTGACTGGAATTTATTTTGTAATGAATTCAAGATTTTTTATGAAATGGAAGGAATTATTGTACTGATTTGTAATCAAATCCTTAAAAACACCTAAACAGAAAAAGTAAATTTTTAAATATATACAATCATTACACCCTTGATAATCAAGTGCTTTTTTAAGTATTAAACACTAATCTGAAAATGTAATTCATACTAAAAATCATTTTGTTATGGAAAATTTGAAAAGGAATTAAGTAGATAAATACATTATTGAAAATAAACTACATGACACTAAAAAAATTAGAAAAAAAATCGATAAATCAAAAAAATGATTTGAAAAGGCTTGGCCTTTATTAGGAATAAAAATGATTAACAAATATGTCTGGCTTTTTTAGTGTTTGCATTAAAAGATGTATTTTAGACCAATAAGCATATTTAAAATTTTATCAAATGTAATAGTGAATGTCCTAGAATTTTGATGAGTGTGCATTACACAGCATTAGTTCACTGAGTACTGCTGTAGTGTAATTCAATACTTATTACACAAATTGGCAATGTACGATTAAAAAAATTTTAATTACATATATAACATTAATTAGATAACATAATTTAAATAACAATGTAAAAGGTTTTTAAGTAGCACAGAATTAGTGCAACTGTCACTAAAAAATTATTTCTTGAAGCAAATTTGAACAATTTTTTTCTCCTTTAAAAAAAGTAATTTCTTTTTTTATATTCATGTACATTGTTTGGGATACTCTTATCTTGAGGCGTAACAAATCTTCGTTAGCAATCAAGGAGTACACCTTTAAAGAAGTCTGTAAACATCTTTTTCAAAAACGAAAAAAGTATGTTAAAATATAAAAATAGGCTTTTATTTCCCCTAATTTAGAATATTTTTATATATATTGAATAAATCAATTTATTTCCATTAACTAGTTTAAACAATTTGTTTAATTGTATGCATTATGTATAATTTTGTAGACAATCTTGCAATTATCATGATAAATAATAGAGAATCACTTCACAACAATGTACATGGGTAATAAGAATTTGCACAAACAATGTACATGGATGCACAAATTTCCAAATTCTAAATTTTTATATCATTTTATTTTATTGTTAAAAGAATCAATAAGATTTTGATATATTAATTTCAATTACTGTATTCAAATGTAATCAACTAGTTTTTAAATACATGGTAATTTATCAAAAGATGTTACAGCAGTTTTCATAATTGAATGCATACATTTATTGCTCAGAGAAAAATACTGCAATTATTACAATTTTGTCTAATATTAAGAATTTACTATGTTGAGAATCATAAAAACAATATCTGGCATTAATGTTCTTTCATTTTTTATTATGAATAAAATTTTAAGAAACAAATCCATTCTACAAAATTTAGCATTCAAATAGAGAAAAAAAATTGGGAAGGTTAAAAATTGGATTCTGACTTTGAACATGAGCACAAAATGTACAATTCAAAATATTTACGTTACACATGTAGTTGATAATAATGCAATGCCATCTGACATATAACAAAAATATTTCAATCGAAAATTAAGGACTTTTTTTTACATTAAGAGTTTATTCCGATTAAATAAATTAAAATTTTGCTGAGTCATGATGAATGTATACACGTGACAGAAATCCTGACTACTGTTCACTTTTTTGGGCAGAACTCTTAGCTATTGAGGACGCTTTGAAATTTTGCTTTATTGAGAGTGTCAACACAGATATTTGGATATTGAGTGACAGCCGAAGCTCTATTCGGCATCTATCTGAATGGTGGAGGCATGGTGACAGAACAACAAGGAATATAGTCCCACATCTTGGCTTGTATTGGATGCCATAAGAGCCAGCTGCTATCGAGTCCTACTACAGTTTTTCATTGTTTAAAAACCCACAGGTTCATGGACTTGATCTAGATCAGGGGTGTCCAAAACGTGGCCCGCCAACTCTCAAAAAAATTTTTAAATATCAGAGTTTTTTCATTTTGAAATTTATTTGAGGGGAAATTTTTATATATATACACGATGTATTTACCTGTTATCTGTTCTTGTTTTAAAACAAATCCTTTTTGATAATAGAAATGTCCTTTAGATTAAAATAGATTTATATTTTATCAAACAGTTACATTTTATTTTACTATAGTAAATTACTTTAATAAATTTCGAATTGTGCATTATGCATATCCTTTATTATGGATGGTACATGATTCTCTGTGTGTGCGACTTTCATTTCTTTTCCTCCTTTTCTGTTTGGAGTGCCCAGAAAGCAAGAGGCAGTCAGAGATGGTTTTTAAAGTTAAAAAAAAATATTCAGAACGGTAAAGATAAAGGACAATGTGTACTTAATCGTTTGCGAATGACAGCACTATCAAATTTCAACAATGAGTAACGAAAAATCAATTCAATAGGAACACTGTAATTTTCAAGAAAATGGCAACTGTAATATTTTAAACATTATTTGATCATTGCATTATTATATTATATAAACATTATTATATTATCGATGTCTGCATACATGAAAAATAATAAAAACAATAATAATTCATTCTGTTTTAAATTTTCACTCCAATAAATGTTTGTTTTTTTTTTTGTTTCCAAATCTGATATAAAGGTACATATATTTTTATGTGCAGCCCGCGAGGTCATTTGGGTTGGGCACTCCTGATCTAGATGTTCCTGTCGATCAAGTGAGATAAGGAACAACAACAAAATTATTAAAAACTCACTTTTTAGGTTTTTGCAGACTACAAGATGCAAGTTAATCACCTCTAGTACAGGTTATGTGATTTAACAAAAAAATTTTAATTGTTGAAGATAAAGTCTAAGTATATTATTACATCACTTCTTGAATGAATTTCTTACCAGCTTTAATGTGATATCAGATATTTGGGATTATTCTTCCATTTACAAAACTACAATGAGCATCTCTTCTTCAAAATATAATGAGAACTCATCAATTCAAAACTTTGTCATCAGTTAAAAAAAATCATTATTCATATAGAGTCTAATCTTTTTAAAACACTTTCATAATTTGTGTTGCTTTCATGGCATGTGAAATTTCAAACAGATACACATAGAAAATATTTTACTTCATTCGAAATATAAAATTAGCTTTAACAGTATGAGGCACATGCCTTATGGTTAATGAAATTCTTGATTGCCTACAAAGTTCAGTTTCATTCTGAATGCTGCATAAATTAAAGTTTTTTATGTTGTCATCAAGAATATCTACATTGGTTTCTTTTATTCCGTGGAGATACTTTGAGTACAGATCATCTTGCACAAGAAGTAAACTGCATCGTTCCAATAAAAGAGATCCAATGTATCGACTAGTTTTAAGTTGCATTTCCTACAAAAGAAACATAAATGTAATTTTATGTAAGGATCAAGCAATATAAATACCGTAAACAGAAATCTTTATTTTGAGAAATAAAGTATGATAATATCAAACAAGTTTTAAAATATTAATGTTGCCTTATATAATTTAAAAACATGGACTTTTTGCAATCAATTTAATAACAAATCTTTCTTATGTTTGATTTTTTTAATTCATTGAAACTAATATATTGTTAATAACACAATATTTCAGTTGTCAATATTTCTTACTTTTATGGCACAAATATTAAAAAGTATTCATTTTTATTTAAAAAATTCACTGTGACATCCTCTTCAGCAATCAAAATATTGCCCAAATATTTTAAATGATTAGTTTAATATTAAACATAGCAGAATGCGAGAATCATTCATTTCAAAATAAATTTGTCTATTAATATGTCTCTTTGCTTGGATAACAAATTTTGTATTTTAGAAAAAAATCTGAAGTAATGGCTGATAAAAATGTTTTATAAATAAATACAAAACATTTTTATGTACTAAAAACTCTTTTATATAATAATTTATTATAATAATACTTGAAATATAAGTTTTCAAAATGCATGTTTTAAATACACTTGTTGTAATATATTATATTTATATATGCTGCAAAGATGAAGCAGTTATAGAAAATGTTAAATTAATACAATACTCACTGAATCTAAATTTTCTGAATTAGATGATTTTTCATAATAATCTAAAACTGTATGTGATCCAAGATTAATTGTTGCTATTGTTGGATAAAAAAGAGGTCCATCTTCATGAGGCTAAAGGAAAAATTTGGAAATTGAATTATTCCAGTAAAATTTCTAAAAAGTGACTTTAAATATTATATAAAATCTAAGAGTTCACTACTAATTTATACTCAAAGAAAATATAATGCACATTTTATGGTATTATTTCAAAAATTCAATAACATTTTTATGATTTAGCTGTTAATATTAATTTTATTACTTTAGATTATTATTTAATATCAAATATTAAAAAATAACCAAAATTGAAAAGGAATTATTATTAATACACTTAAAAAAATTTAAGTATCAATATATAAGAAATGTAATTCATTGTGTTAATTTTAAATAATCTATTAATTAGAAGTTACAATTAAATGAATTCCTATTAACTTTAAATAACTCATTTTGATTCAAAGAAATATTATACAATTTTTTTTTTGCATCAATCTTATCAAATAAAAATGTAATAAATAATATTTTGTGCATTAAATACTATGTATTGTTTACAACTACAAAAATATATTGATAAGAGTAATAAAAACACTGAGAACTATATGAATTAATTCTTTTCAAAAGAATACTTTAAAACATATTTCAAATAATAGATGCAAAATACGAACATGTAAATTACCTGAGTAATAATTTTTATTTGCAGCATAAAAACAAAGTGTACAGCAATTTGTTGCACATTCTATAAGCAATCTCTTCACTTACTCTTCTTTATCAAAACTTCATATATATTTCATACAATTAACTGATTATTAGAAAAAAAAAATTACTTAATATAGGAAATACTTTTAAAATTGAAATTTAGTAAACTGTAAAAAAAGAAAGATTTTTTAAGTATTTTGTTTTATATTTAAAGCCTTTGATACTTAGGTAAATGCATTTAAAACTTATCTGATTAAACGTGAGTAAAATTCTTATTATTACTTAATTATTATAAGTTATTCGCTATTTATGGTAAATTTAATTTTTGTTCAATGGTATACAAGAGTCCATTTTTATTATATTTATGTGCATCAATCAGAATAATATCTATGCACATTTGACAAATTTATATATATAAAAAATATCTAAATGTTGCTGTTTTACTATGTTAAAAACTTAAATAATGAACTGAAAGAAATACATGCATATAACCTTAATAAATTATATGAGAGGTTCTTTACATGAGCTAAATTGATTGATTGAATATTAACGTCGCACTGTTCAGCTACACTAGGGCTTTTGGCAACGGACCACGTAATTTTGAACCAAGGTCGAGTGACGTGGACGACACCTGAGCTGGCACTCCCCTCTCCTAACTACCACACCACACCAAAGGGAGGACGTTTCAGCTCTTGACAGATTTAACGTGCATCTCTGCCCTACACAGCGGGTCTTTAGTGGTACTGGGCTCGAACTCGTGACAAGGCATGCGACGATCCGATACCTATACCACTCGGCTACCGCGGCCAAACATGAGCTAAATATGGCAAGAGAAAAAAAAATTATATTTTTCTAGTCTTATTTCTTTATCTTAAAATTAACTGATTTAAGTAAATGATGAAAGGAAATAGATATATTTTTAAGCAAATAATGCATTGTGGGTATAACCAAAATGTATGTTAAAATATATAACTATTAATAAAAGTATATTACAGACAAAATCGAAGCTTTTCTCCTTGTGTTCATAAATATTACAATAATACTTAAATAATTAATTGAAACTTGGGAAGTTCAACTTTCAACTAAAAAGAAAATGTTTGACATATTCTAGCAGTACACTAAAATCTTCAGTTCTACAGTAAGATTTATTTCTTTGCTTTTTAGAATTTTTAATTAAATTTTCAAATGTGTTTCAAGTTCTGTAGGTGCACATACACACATCTTTCTTCTCTCAAAATAACAAACATTCATAAAAAAATTATTGTTATTATTATTAAAAAAAAATTGTTATTAACCAACTATTAATTCCCAGAATACATTGTGAGTTTAATTATAATAAGCAAACAGCTTGAAAATCATAAATAATACCATAAAAACAAGGATTTTCAGTTTAAAAAAAGTAAAGATAAAAATTATTATTAACTAATAAATGCAAGTGAAAACATTCCATACCATAATACCTTGGCCAGGTAAATATTCATTGATTAGAACATGATTTGGAAACTTGTCTTGAAATATTCCTAGATTTCCAACCTTCTTCACATAATCCATAAGCCACTTTTAAGGAAAATAAAGATACATGTAGAAATGTATAATAAAATTTCATTAAAAGCAAAATGAATACCATATTATATCAGTTAAGGATCAAATTATATAATTGAAAATTAGACTCTATTTCTATCACACAAGACGATCTGCTGGTATTGTTCTGTAGATAGAGGTTTGAGGATTTTATACTATCAGTTTCAAAGAGCAAGACAGTTTTTCAGGAGAAATGAAAATTTATTATCGAAAAACAATTCTTAAAAATGCAGGATACAATAGTAAAATTTTCAAAATCAATCCCAGAAGGTCTTCACACCTTCTACAATATTCAGACACAGCTATCAGTGTCTAGAAGTACTTTACAAATACATTACATATTTGTAATGTTTAAGACAATATAGACTTTCAATGGGCAAAGCAATATCAACTCAGTTTTGGCAAGCTACTTCCTATTTATAGACTGTACGGATCTTTAGAGAAAAGATCCACTTATGTCATAAATTATGATATTAATAGATTTCTCCAATAATTTCCAGAAGCATCCATATGATCACCAAAAATGATGCCAACTTGGCTCTACCACCAAGTTTCCATTGAATTGCTATTACAATGTAAAGATGGCATTGCTTGTGAATATTATAATTTTAGCATAAAATAAATGCAACAGAAAGTAACATTAACATACTGCACATCCAGATATAAATTACTTACACTATTTTAAGCATTCATTACACAAAAGTTGTAACAGTACATTGCTTTAATCTCATATTTTGTTTCTTTTTAAAAAGAGATAGAACATGATTTATTGAAGAAATTATGTAAAAATTTCAAAATAACAAAGTAAATATAATTTTTAAGTTGAATTGCCTTTGTTATGATACAATTTTGATTACATGAACAAAGATAAAAATCTTTATAGTGGTAGCTAAAAGTTATTTTTAATATGAAAGTAAAAGTATGTTATATATTCAGAGAGACGAAGAATCCCATTTTCATAAAAATGAGTATAAAAACAGCTAAGTATATTTAGATATGTCATGAAAGACAAGAAAGAATACAAAAAAATGGGCATAAAGAAAAGCAACAATAAAAATGAAAAATACCACTGATCATGAAAACTGGTCCTCAAGATAAAAAAAAAAATTGGTCTGGAAAAGAGGGTTCTCATATTACAAACATTTAAGTTACTAAGTTCTTTTTTCATTATTATTACCTTTTTGAAATTTTCTAAGAAATTTGCATTAGATTTTGGGTGCCTTGTATAAAGGAACCTCTTACAAATTAGAAAATACAGTATTTAGTGAAATGATTAGCAATCTCCAAGAGCTTAAAATATTTTATAAAGAAAGAAATCATGTGAATCAAAACAAATAAATTAAAATCACCAAGTAATATAAATTAAAAGTAATAAAATAAAAAAAAAACGCTATACAAATTTAAACAAACACAAGTATAGATATCTATACAGATCATTTATAAAGTAAGGAAATAAAATATTACTATGTTCTATTAATATAAATACAAATAAAAGAAAGGCTGTCAAAATATTATTGAATTATAATGCATTACCTTCAGAATACAAAAATAAATTATGAGGATAAATAGAAGCATGAGTAATGAAATAATAAGTATATTTGATAGCAATTTGCCATTTAGCAGAAAAATATTTTACATCTTTCTCAAATACATTTTTCATTTAACAATAAGAAAATTTCCTTAAGCTATATTGGTTGCTACAAAGCAAGAGTAAATACAAACAAAATTCACCTCAGGCAATGTTTCTTGAATCATTCCTTTTGGATGAGGAAGACCACCTAAAATGCACATACATATGTAATTTTTAAAAACAGAAAGAAATCCTATTCTTTAAGAGAGCCTCAAAATACCTTTGAATTAGATTTTTATAAAATTGCAACTTTTTAAATTGTATACTCGGGATATTTTTTTTTACTAAGAAATTTTAATACAATTGATTTAAGTACAATACCTACTGTAAAATCCAGTGTGTATAATGTGCACCTATACTTAAGAGCTGCAACTTTTAATTTTTAGGTATATTCACCATATAATGCGCAACCCCTTTCTAATGAAGAAACCTGAAATGTATGTATGCAATATGTTCTTATATTTTGAAATCATTTATTTGAAGTATTATCCAAGGCTTTTGAAAAAAAATAGTATACTTTTAGAAATACAACCCTTTAAGTTCATTAGAAATGTCACTTCTTTTAAATAAATAGCATTTTGATATATGGTACAAGCCTAAATTTTTTTCTATGCTCTTCTTTCTATGCACCCATACACTTCCATATTGTTTTTTGTGAGTTAAAAGTGCACATAATACACCAGATTTTATGTTAAGTACAATATATAAATCATGTAGTTGTGGCAATTGTTTTCAAATCCATTGGTATTTCTGATTTCTAAAGTACAAAATAAATTTTCTAATATTGCATTTCTAATATGTCTGTTTCATGAAATATGGCACACAAATTTAGATATTTGAGTGTCTAAAATAAAATGTAATACATTTAAAGCAATTTTTATTATATTTTCTTTTGATGTTGACAAATTCCACTAACTCATTTTTAAAAATTTAGATCAATATGAAAATAGGTGGGAAATACACTCTATAACAAAAAAACCCAATGCACCAAGAACGAGTTGTCCGATCAAGACAAAAATTGGTGGGTAGAAAGATTATGTACGGAATAGAAGATGATTTTAAAATTTCAGAAAAACTGAATTATTTATTTCAGAGTTACGTAGTTACAAAGTAACGAGCTCAATAAGGTGTTGACCCATCTCTAGCCTGGATGCAAGCTGCCACACAATGGGTCTTAGATTGATAAAGCACCCTGATGGTCTCCTGTGGTATTTCTTGCCAAATTTGCTCCAATCATTGGGCAAGGTCAACAACATTCCCTGGTAGATAAAGTCGCCTTCCCATCATATCCCAGACATGCTCTATTGAAGAGAGATCTGGCAATCTGGCTGGCCAGGGAAGTGTTTGACAAGCTGTAAGACAGTTCATAGCAACACGTACCACATGTAGTCTGGCCTTATCTTCTGAAAACTTATTCTTATTATCTGAAAAATAAGGCCAAGGTACTGGAAAATGAACGGTAGCAAAACAGTTCTCAGAATGTTGTCCACGTACTGCTGTGCTGTAAGTGCGCCTCTAATGACGACCTGAGTACAGCTGTCAAAAGAAATGGCACCACAGACCATAACTCCTAGTTGAAGGCTTCTGTGGCATGCAATAGTGAAAGTAGGATCGACACGCAGCCCTGGGCATCTAAAGACACATCTTCGATGATTGTCAGAACACATTTGGAAGCGAGACTCGTTACTAAACACTATACATTCCCTTCAACCTGATCTAGCCAAGCACCACCGTAATCTGGCTCGACAGTGTGCAGGCATAAGTGGCAGGTGGTGTAGCGGTTGGTACAAGTGTAAATTTTGCTCTATAAGAGGTCTGTGAATGGTCATGGTGGACACTCACGTGTGGGTCGCACATCTGATGGTTGATAATGATGAATCAGGCATTGTGACAGTTGATCTGACAATCAATCTGTCCTCCCAATCTGCTGTGGCCCTAGGTCGACCTCTACAATCATGATGCTGAAATCTGCCACTATCCACCCATTCTTGTCAGCATCTTCTAATGGCCGCATTGCTTCAACCCATACAAAGAGCGATTCTCCAATTTGACTAACCTGCCCATTTCAATCCAATGACACGACCTCTTTCAAATTCGGACAGTTGCTTGTAATGAGCTTGAATCCTGCACCAATCATTTTTTCAGTCGTTGGAAAGCTACCAAAATCCCAATGCAACAGAAATTTTGATATTCATATTGAAAATTGCTTTTTATAGACACCTGTTGAATGCGCAGTTCCAATGCACTGTAACTCCCGCTATTCATTCATTAGACACCAAATTTTAATCATTTGAATGTTCAGTACATATGTCTTCGCATACAAAATTTCATTCCAATCGGACAACTCCTTTTTGGTGCATCATTTTTTTTTGTTATAGAGTGTATATACATATGTAATTTGAAAATAAAAACATCTTAGACATAAAACAAGAATTTAGATAATAACAGAATAACAACTTGTTCAAATCCTGAAGTTGACCATGGTGTTATACTTAAAAGTATTCCAAAACCAAGAATCTGTATTTTTAAATATACTTGTTTACTTTTTCACAGAAGTATGTCATGATATTTAAGGTTACATAGTTCAGTATGATTAAAATACTATTAATGTAACATAATACAAATAAATGAGCATTTTACATAATGTAAGGACAAGGGTTGTTTAATGCATAGCATAGATGAGCAACAAAATAAAAATGTTTTCACATATAAATTTATTTTTTAAAAAATAAGATATATATGCATGATTGGTTTTTCAATAAGGCTTACCCCAATTTTGTAATCTCCTGTTGGATAATGTTTTCCATTTTGGCTTTGGAGAGCTATATATCTTTTCAAGAAGCTGTGTTTCTTCATAAGATGTAATAAAGTTTGGCAAATAATATGCTGAATCAGGCAGCTAACAAATAGATAAATGAAAAGAAAAAATTGTACTTTTTATTTAATATATATATATATATATATATATATATATACATACAAAAACAAGTAAATAAAAAAATTAAATAAATCAAGGAAGAATTGTTCTTAAACATTTATAGAGAATTTTATATATTCAAGAATTATAAAGAAAAATATTTAAAGCAAAAAAATCTTTTTAAGTGACAATATTAAATGTTGAAAATTACCAATGTGGATTTAGATCCCAAAGATCTATGATAGATCAAATTCATATTTTAAGATAAATCCTTAAAAAAATGATGGAATACAGTGTTAAAACTTCCCAGCTATTTATAGATTTTAAAGCCATGTATGACAGCATTAAGAGAGATAAGCTATTTGAGACAATGGCGAGTTTAGAATCCCCATTAAGCTTAGTAATTTAACCAAAGCCACACTTAGTAATAAGAGATGTGGCATCGAAATCCAAAATCATCTATCTGAGCCTTTCATAACAGAAAGAGGCCTACATCAAGGAGATTCCCTGGCTTGCCTGCTATTCAACTTAGCATTAGAAAAGTGTATTAGAGACAGCAGATTAGACCAAAGAGGCACCTTATGAAATAGTTGCTTCAATTATTGGCCTACACAGATGACATAGATATTGGAAAGTCAAAAAAAGCAGTCCCAAAGGCTTTTTTCAGCTCTTGAATATTCTGCCACAAATATGGGCCTCACTGTCAATGAGGATAAAATGAAATTTATGAAAATCTCATCTTTCATGGTAAATTATTCTAACTTTTCAATATTATATAATGGTTACATCTTCAAAAAAGTTGATGAATTTAAATACATTGGTATAGAAATTAATGATAAAAATAAACTAAGAGCAGAAGTTGATAACAGAATCAAAAAGGCTAATAAATGCTTCAATGGGCAAAGAAGACAATTAAGATTTAATCTAATCAGCTGCAAGACTAAATTAAGAACTTACAAAAGACTAATATTACCAGTCTTGCTTTACGCAAGTGAAAAATAGATCTTAAATAAAGATACATCAGGCTCACTGCATATGTTTGAGAGGAAAATTCTCAGAGCTATCTTTGGCCCAGTGCAGGAAGGAGGATGGTGGAAAACCAGATACAACTTTGAACTGAATAGACTTTGTTCACAAAACATCCGTAGTAATAGATTCAGATGGCTTTCGAGGAGCTCGGAAGATAATCCCTTTAAGATCTCAATATTTAAAAAAACCCGAGGAAATCTCAGCTAAAGAAAGACCCCCAACTACATGGTTAGATGACATTGAGAAAGACTTAAATACTTTGAAAATAAAAAATTGGAGAGGAGTCGCTAAAAATAGTGGATGTTGCAAGGAGCATATGGTTGTGGCAGCAAAGGCTTGTAAAGGGCTGTTGTGCTTTTGAAAAAGAATATTAAATATGCGAAATACCAAAAAAAATTCTTGACAAAAATTTAATTAGATAAATTAATATACCGTATAATCTGGAGAGTAATGCACATTTTTGACACAAAAAATAAGATTGAAATTTACCGTTTCAGTGGGGTTATCTGCAAAGATCTATAAAAATCTTTAACAAAAAAAAAAAAAAAAAAAAAAGAGTATAAAAAAACTAAGACTTCTACATATACCTTAATACTGTTCATTTAAAAGAAATGATATACCTAATGAACTTAAAGGGTTGTATAATTTAGAAGTATACTATTTTTTTTAAAAGCCTGGAATAATACCTTGAATAAATGACTTCAAAACAAAAGAGCATTGCACATATACATTTTAAGTTCCAATGTAAAAAAAGGAGGTACACTTTATATGGCAAATTATTTTAAAATGCAGCTTGAAAATACAGATGCACAGTATAAGCCAATTTTGCATTAATTTCTCAGTCAATACATATCAATTAATACAGAAGCCATGCATGAATGTAAAAAAAAAATTAAATAGAAAAAAATATTTAAAAAAATAAAATTCATAATTTTTTAAATCAAAAGTCTAGAATTATTGTTAATAATCTATTTATATAATAAAATATTACAAACATAAGCTTTCAAAGACTGAAACATCATATACATGATTTTTTTTAATAAATATATAATTCTCTAATTCAGCAGAATTGTTAAAATAACATTCCCTTTAGATCAGTATAGCTAACTATTTAAACAACCTTGTTAAATACAGACACAAATGGTACAGATATCTATTAAAAGGATATCAAAAAAATACAAGAAATATCTTTGAAATTATGTTTATTATCATATAGCATCATAATTAAGGTATAGCTTACTAACACTATATGGTAAACTGACAACAAAATCATTTGCAAACAAATTATAACCAGTGTTGGAATTACAAAGATGTAATGAATAATTTGAACATGAGAATTTCAAAAATCTACAAATATTTTCCCATTAGACAAGTTAATAATCACTGCTATAAACTTATGGAAGGCATCCCATGTATATTTATGTACTGGTATTCTAAATGAAGAGAATTAAAACAGTTTGCAGTTTCAAGAAAAGCACTAAATTAAAAATAAAACCCTAACCGTTATAAGAACTAATGTCTGTTTTATTAAAGATAAGATTATTTTTCAATATCTTTTTTGGCTGTTGTTGCTAATGCCACCTGTCTGACATAGTCAGATCGAGGCCCACGAAATTCATCATAGTAAAGGGCTAGATGTACGCCTATTGTTGGTCGTAGCCTTGAGCACCATACAGGTGACAGAACGATTTAGTATGATCCCTAATTTTGAGGAAGAACACCCTGGTGGAGGGTCAGAGACCTCCCACCTCTCATCCTCTAGCACCAATCTCACGAGAGGACATGCGGCTCAACAACTGTTAAGAATACTCCCATGCCACGAAAACACTATACATTTACAGACATCCATGTCTTCTCCAGAATTCGAACCCAGGCCCTATGGCACAACAGTCAATGTTGCAAGCCTCTTTAAGGGATGGGTGACTACTTCTTGTAGAAAATACAAAGCGTGCCTTCATCTACATCTCTCACTGTTCATGCATGCATTGGGTGAAAAGGGCTGTTATAAATCCTCTTTACAAATTTAATTTTTATCTAACAAAATCACTCTTTTTATTACATAAATTGGTACTTACGTATTATCGCAACAATCATGAGCTCTATTAATACCTCGCCAAGTTGGAAACCCCGATTCCTATGAGCTGAATTGGCAACCAGGTGCTTTGTTTCATATAATGTAACCAACAGGTTATGATAATACATAATTACCCATAAATCCAACCCATTTCTTGCATGATGTGTTTTTTAAATCCAAAACAAGGTTGGGTTATCTGTGTAAAAATTCATCTTCAGTTATGATTCAAAATTTAAAAATTGATCATTCTTGTTAAAGGAAACTAACATAAAATTCTTTTAATATGAAACTAAAATAATAAAATGAATAACCGGCATGAGATAATTTACCATACGATTAAAATATCTTTCTTTAAGAAAGATATTTTAATCGTATGGTAAATTGATGAAATCGTATGGTAATTGATGAAAAATTAACCCAAAATATGCAATAAAAAATAACTAAATTTTGGAAAACAAGCATCAGTATGCATCTATTTAGTTGTATAATAAAGAAACATTTTTAAATCCACCACTGACACAGATACAGACAATTTCCAATGAGATAACATAATTTTGATTTGGGATACAATAATCAGAAGGGAAAATTAAAAGTTAATGATAAATTAATTACACATTGTTTTTCCTATTTTCTTAATATTTTGATTATTTTAAATTTGTGCCAGTTATTACACCAATCTATTTAAAATACTTACACATATTAGCATTACTGAAGTAAATTTTGTGCCACCATGATATCAAAAACACAACAAGATTCTTATGTAGTTTATTAAAAAAAAAATCATTCAGATTTTTATGGAAAATGGCGCAATTCACTTGGAGCAAATTTGGCTGCAATGACACTAACACAGAAGTACCCTATTTAATCATATAATAACAAAGTCCAAATACGATAATATTTCACAAGAGATGAAGAATTTAAATCTGATCTTCATGGAGATGATTATGCAAAACATTCAGGCAGCTAATTAATAAGATATTTTCTGAGAATATATTGAGGTATAAATATCAAATTTTTTTATTTCTCTCCACTTTAAAATCTAATTGAAATAGGCTATAATTGTAAGGATCCTTTACTCTTAGAGATAATCCAAAACATGGATGAAAGGACTTTAAATATAACAGGTGGGAAAAATGTAACACACTGTTTTCTTCATTCATACAAAGACTGAATCCCAGATTCAGTATTCATTCAGTGTGTTGAAGAGATATAATGTTGAAACCTGTTTTGCTATCAAATCTGTTGTTTCATTACCATGTATTTCAAAAAGCTGAGGTATTTATTAGGGGGAAAAAAAGCTTCTCAAATCTAGAAAAGGTAATTTTAATATTTAAGCTTCATTCAAAATCTTGAGATGAATCTAACTTTGTCAGTCAGTTACATTCCTCAGACTATTTTTTTCTCAAAGCCATAACTGCTTCTAAAACTTTCTAGGATATTGGATAATTATCTGTAATCTAAGTTTTAATATTATGAATAGTTGCTGAATAAAAATATTACTGATAATATTAATTGAGTCTAATTCCCTTTTATCCACTGAAATCTACATGACATGACCAGGAATATTATTGATAACCACATTAGGTAAAAGATCTTTTCTGAAAGAGGTGTGCATAAAGAATTAAAAAGGCGCTTAATAACTATTTTTATGAATAAAAATCTCATTCATGAATTCAATAAATTAGATTTTGAACTCTATACACATTTTGTTATTATTGGAGATAGTTGCTGGAATGCAAATATGAAATTTATCTGAATAAAAAAAATCATATTCATCTAGCCAAATGTAACACAGTAAATAAAACTATTTATTATGTTTGAAAAACGCTTGAATAAAATCTCTATATTATATGACTAAACTGCACAATATACTCCAACTGGACTCTTGGCAAATTTATTAGTTTATAAGTTGGACCTTTCTGGGGGGGGCGGCGGGGGGGGTGGGAGGTGATGATGTTGCATGTTGTTGGTAATCTGGTCATCAATTTAGATTTTGAGTACTGGCGTACCTAGTTCTGAATGGGCCCCATATCAAAACTCCATCAGGGCCCTTTTTTATAAATGAAAGCCCTGTTAGTGGTACCGTAGTTACACATGAGGGGACCCCATATCATTGATATGGCGGTAGCTACAGCCCTGATTTTGGAAAGGATTTCTCCCTCAAATTTTGTCGTCCTTGATAGTGCTTCTTTATATAACTTATTAATACATTTTACAGAGATATTTATAAAAGACTTTTATTCATATAAGAACTAAACATATTTATTTTGAAATTCTCCAAAGCTGTGTTATAAAATTAATATAATGACTATAGCCACTAATTGGAAATACCCTTCCCCAACTGAAAAAAAAAATATATTTTCCAATTCAGATTAGTCATTAATGATTATTTTGCTTACTACTCATAGTAATATTAAATGATTTCCTAGTGGACATAACAATTTATTACAACTATTTATTTTTAACTTGACTTGTAAAGGTGAACTTCGAAGTAGTCTATACTTCTCCTTGTACAAAATATTCCAAATAAATTCAGATTTTAATTAGAAATTTTTATTATCTTCATTTTTTTACTTTAGAGTTCTTAAATCAATTCAGAGTTATTTAATTTGTTATACTCTAAGATTTAAAATAACTATCTTATTTACAGCTTCATTTTGTCAGATAACTGTTAGGTCAATAATATCTTTAGTTTTTCTATTTAAAATAGAAAAATAAATTTCTTGTACATAAACCAACTCTTTATTTTCTTAACTGGAATGATTTTATTCTCTTCCATGTAAATTTAAATTAATAGTTAAATGGTTCAACGTTTTTATATTAACTGATCAAAGGTAAGTTCATTCATTCATCTATTTTTACTTAAAAATAAAGTACTTTTATTTCAAACAGGGCATTCAAGCTGTACGTTATGTAAAATTGGAAAAAATCACTGATATTTAAAGTTTTCCTTTAATTTACACTCTATCAAATCTCAAACAGAAGGAAAAAATAATATAAAAAAACGATAGGTAATGATATTTTTTCTTTGAACCCAATTTTTTCTTTTATTCACCAATATTTTAAACTAATTAATGAAACCATTAATTAAATTAACTACTGAAGAATAATGCATTTTAGCGCAGAATCACAAAAACATAATACGCCTTTCAAAAAACTAACTTGCCTTTAATACTTTATTATTACTAATTATGTTTGCGGCCATATTTTGG